>JANHAO010024248.1:0-11670 GCA_026873985.1 Saraca asoca
TTCCTCTGAATTTAGAATACTTGGAAGCTGAGTTCTTTCTGTTTGGTGCTTTGGGTCGTGGACTTGACAGTGTTGCTCCAGAACTAACCGGTGGAGGTCCTGCACCCGTTGGTGCAAAAATCGCTAGTTTAGGCAACCTAGTTAAGGATGTCATCTTGCAGTTTGGTTATCAGGAAGTTGGACATTTGAGGTTTTCTCTCTTTCTCTAGATATATATGGTTTTCTTTCACAGTTCGAGTGGATCGTTTATTTGTTTTATCTACAATTGTGTTTATTATATATAGCACCATTGAAAGAACATGATGATTAATGCAGTTGTGACTATGAGATTGCATCTGAATTAACTGCAGGGCCATTAAGAATGCAGTGAAGGGGTTTCCAAGGCCATTGATGAATCTAAGCTCAGAAACATTTGCTGCAGTGATGAACAGTGCCTTTGAGAAGCCTCTGATTCCACCTTTCGATCCTTATGCCAATGACATCAACTACTTGATTGCATCTTACCTCATTCCTTATGTTGGCCTCACTGGGTATGTTGGAACTAATCCACTGCTTCAACAACCCACTTCTAGGCAGGTAAGACTAACTTTCCAGATATTCTATCTCGTTCTAAAATCCTATTATGATGTGTTTGAATGGTTCTACTCATTGGTTTACAATATGATCTTGTCACTGAAAATTCTGTTTTAATCAGTGTATCATGTTTGAGTACTTAAATTTTTGTACCCATATCATTATTTTGAATGTTTAACATACTCTGCACTGTGATCTTATCCTAAACCCTTGAAATCATCTAAATCCATTTGATGCATAATGTAAATTTGTGCGGACAGCTTGTTGCAGGACTTCTAGGAGTTGAGTCAGGTCAAGACGCAGTGATCCGAACATTGCTGTATGAGCGGGCAAACAATAAGGTGGTACCATATGAATTTACTGTGGCGGAGTTTACAAATCGCATTTCAGAACTGAGAAACAAGCTGGGGAATCCAAAATTAGTGAAAGATGAGGGTCTTGTGGTTCCAAAAGAGCTTGGTGCTGAGGGCCAAGTTACTGGGAACGTGCTTGCTGGCGACGAATTCTCACTTGCCTATGGAAGAACTCCTGAGGAGATCTTGAGAATAGTATATGGCAGTGGAGATGAACGTTTGCCTGGTGGTTTCTATCCAAAGGGAGCAGATGGTCGTATTGCTAGATTTTACTTAAGCGGTCCATAGAATTATCCATAATTATAATGTTCAATAAATGTTCATCGGATTTACCCTTTTTACCCAAGGAGCAAAAGAAAAAAATGATAAAATAAAATAAATTATCCTTTTAATTTATAATCTTATTGAGAATTATTTCATGTTGGACTTAGTTTTTCTTATTGGTAAAGGGATTGATCTTTTAATACTCAATTAAGGATTCAACTCTTGATCTGTTTACCAAACAAAATGTTAAAAAGAACAAATTATTTCATAATTAGATTATAGTTTAAAATTTAACACAACAAATCACATTGACAAAATGTATAATATCTTTCAAGTAGGCAAAATTTGAAAAGATTGAATGGGGAAGTAATTTATTTTATTTTTAAATTTTTTTATAGAAACTGAGTATTTAAGACACGTGCTTACAAATATTTTTTTCCCTAATCATGTAATATGAAGTAAAGATATTTTTATCATTAGAAGTATCATTAATGGTGTCCTACTGTCCTATACAAATCCTCGTTACCTTTCATCTGCTGGATATCCCTTTGAGCCTTTTGACAAGCAGATTTTGCTTCTATTCTTCTGTAAATCTCCTTTTACGACTCCTATTTTCCTTAACCTAAACAAAGAAGCTTCTTATCCTGATTAATTGTCTTAATTTCAGAAATCAAACCCAAAAAAATGAGATACTTAAAATGTCAAAATATTTTTTCAATACTAAATTAAGGATTCAGCTCTTGATCCTTTTTATAAAGCAATAAGTTAAAAAGGTAAATTATTTCACAATTAGATTATAGTTTGAAATTTAACACAAAAACGCCACACTGACAAAATATCTAAAATCTTTCTAGTAGGCAGAATTTGAAAAGATTAAAAGGGAAAGCAATATATTTGATTTTAAAATTTTTTTATAAAAAAAAATAAGTACAAATTAGAAGGAGACATGAAAACTGAGTATACAAAAAACGTACTTATAAATATTATCTTCCTCATCATGTAATATGAAGTACAAATAATATTACCTGCTGACTGGAGTGATGCGCAACCTTCATGACAAAAGGCTCAATTAATGATAATTGAGAAAGTGACCAATCCACCGATTTTTGTATTTATATTTTGACCCTATCCATTGATTTTTCCTTTATTTTTGGATCCCATTTTTATTATGTAACACAAAATAATATTACTATTTATTATTATTCTTCTTAAAATACACATAATTTAAAACAAAAATAAAAGATTTGTATAAAATTTTAATTATAATGATTAATAGATTTTTGACTAAAATCTGAAATATTAACCAATTGCAATTGATTATAATTTAAACAAACACATCACACCATTAGTCCTGGGATAAATTAGCATTTTTTAAACTCAACTTTTGTCTGAATTTTTAACCATTCGGCTAGTCTATCTTACAAATTTAAGCATATAACCTAATACAATGTCATTCGATGGTTTATTGATACTAGCCATAACTACAGAGCATTTCAAATAACAAAAATGTAAATCGTCTTTGTAACTATCAAATATTGTTCTATCCGATCACATAGCGCAATACAAAAAGATAGGTGTATAATAGAAAGAGTAAAGAAAAAAGAACTACTGATGTTACATTGCATGTTAAATTGACAACTTGCTTTTTTGTTGCATTGCGTGTGAACAAAAAATACAATATCAATAATGGGGGAACAAGCAATAATACAATATACTATATAATCAAGGAACATGTCCTCTGGAAAAAATGATCTCAAGTTTCCCCACCCAAGCTCAGAACTATCATCTTACATAATGAAAACAACCTGATTTTTGGAAACTGATGAGATATAACAGTGATCCCTCGGTGAACTCTATATATGTCCATCAAATCAGCTTGCTAGCTTTTCCCTTGGCGTCTGAACCTACGCGGCTTTAAACTTTTCTGGTTTATGCTGGCTTTCCTCTCAGTAAAGCATGCCATTAGGAGAAAGGAGGCGCAGAAGAGCAAGGAAGAATCGTGCCTGGAAAATCCAATGCATTTAGATAACATAAAAACTAAAAAGAACACAGATTAAGCTTGAAGATGTATATATTTACCCATTGAAATCTGGCAAGAGCACACCAGCAACCAGGCAAACAATAACCTCTGTTACTCATGAGCTATTACAATAAAAGAAGCATGAAGAGTAAATAATATGAAAATTTACTTCAGGGACAAACTTTGTCAGTATAGAGATTTATACCAATAATACGGGATCACCAAGAGAGAAACATGCACTCATCAATAAGCTATTAAATGTAAGATCCCTGCCAGCCTGCATAAGGATAAAAGACAACATGGTGCTAGAGCAAACACTTTCTGCATAATCATATGCAACTAATGCAACTTTACAAGCAATAATAACAAAAAGGGAAAAAAGAAAAAGGGGGGGGGGGGGGGACTAAACAGGTGAGATAGTTCAACATCAGATATGAAATATTAATTTCCATTCTTTTGGAACAAGAAAATATCATCAGAGATAATATGGTTAAAACGAGATAACTGTCTGTAATTCCCTCTAATATGATCTCAGGCGTAAACTTTAATTGCTTTATTTGATACTTGTATGGAGCTACAGGATAGAGCCTATAAGGAAGAATAGTTTTTTTTCCATCATATTTTTCCTACTGAAATCAAGAAGCAGAACAGCCAAGCTGGTTACATCATCTCAATAATAAATGTTTTCACTTAATTGCTCATTCTTGGATAAAGATCATATCATTGACAAAGTACCTTCGAAACAATTAAGGAAAAGACAGAGATCAAGCTTTACCAATAATGTACGCTCAAGGCCATGGAACATGGTGTCACAGATAAAGCAATAAAGAACATAATTAACGCCTGCATTAACAGGGTAATCAAATAAAATTTCAATTAGAAATAAGAAAAAAATCTTTAAAATTAACCATTTTCTCATGTCCAAGGTTTCGTTATATTGTTATCAATATTATCATTTCACTCACAAACAAGTGCAAAATCATATATACAACAAAATATATAATGAATCCTCCTGTATGCATTTCTAGTATTTATTTTGTCAATTACTTCTGCAAATTAACGGGATCAAACTCGACTCTCAATCCAGTGATGCAATCACAAATTAGAAGTATGATAAGAAGATCTGGCAACTATATATAACAGAAATTTGGCAGTCAGATAACTGCTGATTTTATTCATGATGAACAAGCCATGGAGATCACCAACCCAAGCAGCCAGATGTATCTAACGCAAAGTACCAACAGCTCTGGACTCATGTTCAAGTAAATGATATAGTAAAAAGACTGGATTATCCAAGGAAAATAAACTGTACTGCTACTAATGCAATACTCAATTGTCAAAAGGGGGACGAAAAATTTAAGAAGACTGTAGAATTACTAACTACTTGATCTAAGTTGGGCTATGGAAAACAAAGATGCAAACTCTCACAAACAGCACTGGTAAGCAAGGAAGTAAACACTATTAAGTTGTTAATAGTTGATAGCCATTGAAATATAAGGCAATAAGAGAGCAAGGCTGTTAAAAGAATATCATTTCAAGAACCAACCAATTTTTTCAAGGTAGTGACTGACATATAGATTTAAAGTTGTGCAGATATACTATTTTCAACTTTCAATAGAAGAAAGGCATACCTTAACTGCATATTTTCAACTTTCAATAGAAGAAAGGCATACCTTAATTGCATTTAAAGCTGAACACATCCTAAATTACAACGTAAGTCAAATCCAAGTATCACTAGAGATTCCCTCATGCTAGCTTAAATTTGTCATGTTCTCAGAATCAAGTTTTATCATATAATCTTCTTTATGAGTTACAATTTCAATTAACTCAAATTATACCATTCCAAAGAAAACTTCACAAACAAATATCAAAGTAAGATGAAAACTTCAAAACATGAAACCCTTGCCATTAAAAAAACCTTCAAATCAGAAGTGAAAAGATACTTTTTAAATATAAAGTAATAAATAAACTAAAAACAAAAATATTTGCAACCATTACCTTTAAATCTTGCGAGAAAGTGAGCCCTTCCTTCCAATGTCATGGCGTGGCCACCTTCTCTGTTACTGTTAGTAGGGGAAACACAGATCTACAACCTATCAGTCAAAATCCAAATAAAATTTATCCCATGATCTCTGAAAACCCCAAAACATAAAAAACCCCTAAACCTACAAACAATAAATTCCATTAATCTAAACTATTGTCATCTGGGAAAAACCAATGCATGAGTAGATAGACATACGGCAAGTATAACCACAGTGCAGACGCCGATGCCCTGCCCTTCAAAGCCAGTGTCAGAGGTCTTCTTATCAGCTGGACTTTGACCAGTCGAATGGAGACATGTGCTTCATCTTCAAACGCTTCTGTGAATAACACATAAAGGAACAGTGATAGGGCAATGTAGTTGTTAAGAGGAGAGAGAGAAGATATTATGAAACCGTGCTCAACAATAAACCAAACATATGTATTTATATAAAAGATATACACATGAAATAGAGTCCTAATAAGTCTATAATTTATTGACCTATCTAGACTTATCACTTATCCTACATAAACTTATCACTTTAACCTACCTATTTACTAACACTCCCCCTCAAGCTGAAGTATAGATATCAAACATACCCAGCTTGCTACAAATATCATCAACCCGTTTTCCTAGAAGTACCTTAAGTTGATCTCCAGTTCTAATATGCCTAAGATCAATTACTCCTTCATCGAGTTTCTACCTAACAAAATGACAATCAACCTCTAAATGGTTTGTTCGCTCATAAAAAATTGGATTTATAGCAACATGAGTAGCAGTCCGATTATCACACTATAACTGCATAGCTCTAGAGGACTTAATCCCAAGTTAACGACAAAGGTAAGAAATCCATACAAACTTAGATATAAGATGAGTCATAACCCAATATTCAGATTCTACACTTAACCGAGATACAATAGCTTGTTTCTCACTTTTGCAGGACACAAGATCTCTACCGACAAACACACAATATCCCAAAGTAGATCTTTGGTCCATAGGACATCCTACCTAGTCTAAATTAGAAAAGCCTTCTACTCTACAATGGCCATGATTTTGTATAAGATTCCACACCCAGGTGCCTTCTTCAGATATTTTAATATATGAATAATCGCATCTCAATAAGAGGTTCTTGGAGAATTCATGAACTAGCTTACTACACTCAAGCCCGGTGATAGTAAGATAGTTCAATTTTCTCACTAACCGTCTGTATCATTCTGTGTCTTCTAGTAGTTCTTCGTCTTTCAATCCAAACTTAACATTTAGAATCATAGGAATATCACATGGTTTGATCCCAAGCAAATCTATTTCATTCAAAAGATCAAGCACATATTTTCTCTATGACAAGAATATTCCTTACTTATTTTGAGAAATCTCAATACGCAGAAAGTACCAAACTACTCCTAGGTCCTTAGATAGAAATTTGGCTTGGAAAAAAATCTTCAATTTTCAAATGCCCAAACTATCATTGCCAATAATCACAATATCATCCACATAGACAGCCAAAAAAATACAACCAGAATATGATTGTTTATAGAAAATAGAATGATCATAATCATTTTTCTGCATCCCAAACTCCATGACCATATCACTAAATTTTTCAAACCAGGTCCAAGGAGACTGTTTCAATCCATACAAAAACTTTTTCAACTTACACACTTTGTCTTTTTCATACCCCTAAGAAATAAAACTGAGTGGTTGTTTAATATACACTTGCTCAAGTAGATCACCATGGCAAAAAGCAT
This sequence comes from Saraca asoca, assembly GCA_026873985.1. Classification (NCBI taxonomy): domain Eukaryota; kingdom Viridiplantae; phylum Streptophyta; class Magnoliopsida; order Fabales; family Fabaceae; genus Saraca; species Saraca asoca. The sequence continues at coordinate 6,973 of JANHAO010024248.1, forward strand.
TTTTCACATCAAGCTAATGAGGAACCTAGTTTTGAGAGGTAACAAAAGAGATAAATAATCGAACAAAAGTAATCTTAGGCACAGGAGAAAAGGTTTCAGAATAATCGATGCCCCTTTTGCCACTGAGCAAAGCTTTCAATTGAGCAACAGAACCATTCAGATTAACTTTCACCGTAAACACCCATTTGCACTTAATAGGTTGCTTACCATGTGATAAAAGCACAACATCCCAAGTTTGATTGGCCTTATAGCCATCATTTCTTCCTCCATAATAGCACGCTACCCATCATGAGAAAATACCTGTAAAATTAACTTAGGAACAATAATAGAATCTAACGAGATAATAAAACATTGTGGCGAGATAGGTAAAGATGAATAAGACATAAAAGCAAAAATCGAATAATGGTAATTATCGGTACCTTTCTGAATACAACTACGAATACCTTTTCGTTGAGCAATAGGCAGGTCAAGATCAGAGGACACAAGAAGCGGATCTCATGAGAAAGAAGCCAACGGGGGAGACAAAGCTAATGGGATGCCTGTAACAGGCGGTGCACTTGATGTCTCAGTAATAGTAGAAGGACGAACTACATTTGGTACCTGCACTCTACGATAGTAAACATACTTAATGGGAGGAAAGTCCAAGTTTTAGTGGAAGAGAACTGAGAATCCTAAGGAGTGGAATGTACAAGGAAATGTTCATCAACAAATTGAGAATCTGACACTAAGCAAGAAGACTCAGAAGATCCAAAAATGGAGTGAATTCAAAGAAATTAACATCAAAAGAAACAACATAACGACCTAATTCAAGGGAATAACATCGATACCCCTTTTGAGTCAGAGAATATACAAGAAAGGCACATTTCAAAGATTGAGAATCTAACTTAAAAATTTAAGGACGATGATTCTAAACAAAATATATGTTGCCAAAAACATGTGGAGTGAGAGAAAACAATGTCTGAAAAAAAAAAAACAAAAGAAAATAAGGTATTTGCCCATCAAGAATCGAAGATGGCATAGGATTGATCAGAAAACAAGTTGTAGCAACCGCATCTGCCCAAAACACCTTAGACACTTTCATTTGAAACAAGAGAGCACAACATACCTCCAATAGGTGACATTTTTTCTTTTAGTTACTCCATTTTATTGTGAAGTAACTGTATAAGATGACTGATAAATTATAACAAATAAGAAGAAAATTTTACTAAAAAGTATTTTTTAGTATTATCACTTCGAAAATTACGTATAGGTGTTTACAATTGGTTTTAATTTCGACATGAAAGGCACAAAAAATATCAAACAATTCTAATCGACTTTTCATCAAATAAAGTCAAGTAACTCTCGAATCGTCATCAACAAAAGTAATAAAATAACAATAACCAAATTTGAAAATAACAATACAAGGACCCCAAATATCTGAATGTACTAATTCAAAAGGGAATGCAACCCATTTATTGACTCGAGGAATATAAGACTAACGATACTATTTAGCAAATTGGCATGACTCCCAATTGAAAGTAGAAACAGAACTTAAACTAGGATACAATTTCTTTAAAGACACTAAACAAAGATGATCTAAGCAACAGTATAACTAATGTGGAATGAGGGTTGCAGATGTAGCAATTGGCTGAGGAACTTTTTTATCAAGCACGTACAACCCACCATATTCGTACCCCCTGCCAAAAATCTTCTTCATCAAAAGATCTTGGAAAACACAACAACCAGGAAAAAAGAAACCACCGCAATTACAGGTACATGTTAATTGGCTAACAAAAAGTAAATTGAATGGAAACCTGGGAAGCGTTAAAACATTGGATAAAAAAATATTAGGTGCGATATTAACTGTACCACTTCCAACAACAAAAGCAATAGACTCGTTAGCTAAAGTAACATAAGAGGCAGAGGAGTTATGAAAAGAAGACAAGATACCTATATTACACATCATATAATCAGTAATACCTAAATCAATAACCCATCTAGTATTGGAATTGGAGAGACACGCAGTACGATTACTTGTTTAAACTATAGTGGTAGTGGACTAGATAAGTGATGATTGCTAAGAGGCTTGGAGTTGAAGATATCAAGCATATTCCTCTTCAGATATGATTATTTCACAAGTAGGCTCAAACTCTGGTGCAGGAGTACTAATTGTAATATGTGCAAATTGAGGTGATGCATTTAATAACTTGGGACAATTTCTCTTGATATGACTAGGTTTTTTGCAATAACGACAGATGTAGGTATTATTAGAATCACGTCCCCTTCCTCTTCCTCCTTTACTACTCCCACAACCCTCTCTAATATTGGATCCAATCAAGGCAACTGACTCACTAGGAATTGTACATTGAGAAGGCACATCTTTGACATTTCGAAGAACACAATAAAACGCATTTATCCATGTAAGTGGTTCAGAACTGATCAAGATTTGTTGACAGGCAGTACTAAGTTCAAGCGGTAGAGCCATTAGAAAACATAAGGATCCCAATTGTTCCCGTTGAGTCGACATCGCCTCAATATTTGTAGTGATAGGAATAAGAGTATTCCACTGTTCAAAGAGACGATTAACATCAAAATATATTTATGAAATATTTTTACCTTTTCCATCGAGCTAAAATAATGACACATATAAGTTGTATATCTAATGCAGATTATTTTTTCCTGAGTACAACCTCTCAAGAAAAGTCCACAAATCCTTAACTATTTTGCAATGAACAGTATTATCCTCGACTTTACTTGCCAAGGTGTTACATAAGAGGCCAAACAAACGTCGGTCCTCCGCCATCCATTTAACTTTGGTGCCATTTGTAAGATAATCCGAAGTAATGTGATCTACCTTTTCAATCCCCTCAAAGAAGTATTAAAGTATTCAATAGCTTTTCTCCAAACAAGATACTGTCGGCCTTCTGCATCCAACTTCTGATCAGTAATTCTAACCTATGTTGGGATCAAATCTGAAAAGTGGGTTTTGCATTCTGATTTTTCTTCATCCCCAGAGGTTGGATCTTTGTTTTTGGTACTCAAATCAGAAGTGGGGTCAACCATCACAAATTATTCAACCAAAAAATCAGAAAAAAATAGCATCAGAATTGTAAAAAAATTGAAAAACTGTAGCAGAACTTTCCAAACCGAAGATCCAACCACATAGGAAGCTGTGCCAACAACCAAAGAAGTTGCAAAAGGAAGCGTGTAGCTAGAAAGTGCCTCACGCCGTCGGAGTTCTCTGCGCATTCTCCTCACACGCCACTTAGAACAGAGCACGTGTGCTACACGTGCCACCTAAGGAGGTCCGTCGTCCGCCGATCTACTGCCCTGTCAACTTAGATTTGCTTTTCTCTACCTCACTCACTCTGAAATCCTTCGAACAGATCTAAACTCCTATGTATGTGCTTCTAGACAGATACGATTTTTCGTCGAAATTAACAACTACCAGCCACCATAGATATTATATCTAGATGCTAGATACTTACCACCAAACATGGAATCCGAAAATTGCCGACAAATAGAAACCGTCATGACTCACGACATCAAAAGAAGAAAGAAGGAGAAGGAAGAGAAAGGATGAATTTTGTTCAGTTAGGTTGGGAAGTGAGAAAATATCTAGAGTTTAGAGAGCTCTAGATACTATATTAAGAGGGAGAGAGAGAAAATATTATGAAGCTGTGCCCAACAATAAATTAGACATATGTATTTATATTAAAGATATGTACATGAAATAGAGTCTTAATAGGTTTATAACTTATTAATCTATCCAAACTTATCACTTATCCTACATAAGCTTATCACTTATCCTACATTATAGGATTATCACTTTAACTAAACTTTTCACTAACAAACCCTATAAAGAATCCTATGGCCTATGGACTGTACACAACTCGCAGCAATAGCATTTTTTTTTTTTTCTTCATAACATTTCAAAGGGTGGGGAAGTAGGCGAAGGAGGAAGGGAGTACGGAGGATTCAAAATCCCTCTCTCTTGGTACCACCAATTTTAATGGGCACAAGTGCCACTAGAACCACGTCTCAGAATAATTAAGTATTGGAGAATGCCTACACAACAATCTCTCATAAAATAAATCAACATTAGTAGAGGAGTGATAATTCCACTATCACTATTGACACTATTCATAATAATTTTTATAATTGCGCATAAAGTATAATTTGACTCAAACTGATCTCACATATCTTAAACAAGTCATACTAATTTAACTCAGATTTTACCACCTATGCAGTTGTGCATAGAATAACAGTTTGGCTGTTCCCACAATCTATCTCCCACTCTTAATCTCACACATCCACTCATAAAGAAACTGGACCTTACTATGGATCTCACATCCTCTATTAGGGGGTGTGGTATGTCCACATCTACTCTTGGACATGGGTTAAGATTTATTCCAAATGTAAAGGTTTAAGAGAGCAGTTCTGCTATTCTCACATCCTATTATCTACTTCCACTCCCATATCTTCTCATAAAGAAATTGGATCCCACACTCTTTATTGGAAGGTGTAGTATTCCCACATCGAAGTGTGAGAAGAATTATTCATGCTGATCATTAAGAATTATTAGCTGACGATTAAGAAGGACTCTCCCCCCCCCCCCCTCTCTCTCTCTCTCTCCCTCTTTCCCTTAAAACTAAACCCATAAAACACTACTCTGGTCCCACCCGATGTACCAAAAAAAACAAAACACCCCCATGGTCT
>JANHAO010024249.1:0-11676 GCA_026873985.1 Saraca asoca
AGATAGACAAAAACTACAAGTTAATGACTAATTAAGGGTTAAAATCAGGTATTTTTATAGGTACATTTTCTACTTATCAGTATCTATCTAAGCTTATGAATGGCTTGCAACCCTTTAAGAAGTTCTATTTGCAAGCATCTACACACAAATATTCTCATAAATCTAAGAACTTCATCCATGTTAATTCTACACCAGTAATCTACCTTCATAACACTACCAAAGTTCTTTTTATAAAACTTCCTAGCATAATTATATATTTTCTTAAAGCTATGTGCATGTTTCCCCTCCATCTCTTCTATTACCTTTCTTTTGGCTCTATATAGGTTCATTGGATATGGCTAAACTCCATAATTGTTGTTTCACTCATTGTACATTAGTCTTAGTGGATGTCTTAATGTAAGTATGCTTGCTTTTGTAACTTTTAATCTTGTAGGTTGTGTCATCAAGTAGTGGAGAAGCATGGATCCTTTATGGACATCCATGTGCAGTATGTATGATAGTAACTCATGCCTTGTCATTTTTCACTCTTATGATATCAAAGTTCTCTTGAATTATGTAGTTTTGTAGAGCTTTCCTATGCTTATGCACATCTACAAAGATCATATTTTCCTTTAGATGCACCTTCCTATTCTCTTGATACTTATATGTCTTCCTTGTAATATTCTTGTTCATGTAAACTTGCGTACCTTCAATGTTACTATCATTGGTTAGTTTAGATTCACCATGTAGTTGAATTTCAAGCTCATCCTCAATCTCTTTAGTCATTTCACATTCTGCACTTGCATCACTTGCCTAAGTTTCTTCATTTTCTTCCTTACCATCACATTCTTCATAATCAACATTGTCATCATCAGATTTAGTAAACATGCTCCTAGGTTCTGGATTGGCATAATCATTAGAAACAATTTCTTCATCATTTGAATTAGTTTCAATATTTTTCATTTCTCCATCATTTGAATCAGTTTCATTATGTTCTATTTCACCATCATCTCTCATTTTCCCATTTCATTGGCTAGGTTTTATGTTCAATTTGAGGCTAAGCATTATTTTTTTGGGTCTAGTTAGTGCTATTGGGTGATGACGTATTTAGTGCCTTAACAGCTTGGACATTGCTAATACCTAAGTAAAGGACACTATGACCAACATACATATCAAACATTTTCATGATGTCACTATCATTGGACAAAGTTAAAAATTGATTCGTGGGGGGAATACAACATTTACAAGTAAAAATGCATCTTATACTAGTAGGAATATTTGATAAAATGCTTTCATACAAGTATGTCGCAACTCCATATAACTGTATCTGTCTAGGTCAATTGGGCCTAAGACATACTGCTTGCCATTGTATTGGATGTAAATGAAAAAAAAATCAGACATATAAGTGTAAGATTAGCATATAACAATCCATAAGCATGCACTACACTAAAATTATACCTTTAAACAATTCATACTCATCAAATACAACTAAAAGGGGAAAAAATTCAAAATGTAGCAAACTAATACAATTCTTAAAATTTTGAGTAAAACACTTAGCCTTCCGTGTATTTTTCAAAATGCAAGAGAGGTCTGTGTAATGTTCATAAAGCATAGGGAGGTCTATGTATTGTTCATAAAATACAAAGGAGGTCTGTATGTATAGCAATTGTCTAACTAAAGTGATTACACCTTCTAGTAAGCTCAAAACCCAAGTAAAGCTTGAAGCTAACCCTAAAGTCCTATATTAACTACAATAAAAATACAAGAATATATGAAATTCTAACCTATACACAATCATTCATAAACTCGTTAACAACCATTGATAGAATAGGAGATGAAATCAAAATTGATTAGGATTATGAACTTACCATAAAAATCAATCTTCGGCTCACATAAACCCTTTTCGCATTGTGCAATTTGCAAACACTAGAGAAAATCGAGGGATTTTGATTTTTTAGAATGCAAATGGGGTTACGTCTTCTGCAAATGAGTATAAATAAAAGGGCAATTATGTTATTTCATAATTATGAAATAAAAGAAACAAAATTAATAAATTAAAGTAGCATATTTGGGGAATATTCTAGATGGAAAAACAAATATGGACTAATGTGTAGGTTTAGAAAATGTAGGGGAGGTCCTTGTATTTTTGATAAAGCACAGGAGTAGGTAAAGGATTTTACTCTATATTTTATTGTTAAAATTATTAATTTTATGAAAATAGTTCCATCATTTATTAGTGAAGCATGTGAATTCAGTAATTAAAAATATATTGTGAATGATTACATGTGAAGTTATAATTAACATTTTTTTCTATTGATTGTAGTTTTGTGATTATGACTGTATCTGGAATGATTTTTTTATTAGCGTTTAGTAGATTTAGGTGATTTTAGTGTATTGACGTGTTTAGGTCAATTCATTACTTTTCCTGTTTAGTGAATAATGATTTAAGTCAGCGGATTGGTTCTCAATTTGTCAATTACAAACAAAGTCAGAAATCCAACATTCTTTATCTGTGAATTTGCATTTAATGTGTAAAAAGATACCGTTGCCTATGAATTATACAAATAATTTGTCATTAGTAAATACAAACCAAACCTTCTTAAAAGAAAATCTAATAAATATAATAAATTATAAGAATTTATTTCTTAAAGAAAAATCTAACAAATAATAAATTATAAGGATCTATTTCTTAGAAAATAATATGTTAAATTTTAAAATATTATTAAAGTAAAAGAATACTCAAATAAATCATAAAATATAATCATATCCTTATATGCCATTTTATTTATAAACTATTAATAATAAACAAACAATTTTACTAAACATCTTTATATAAATAACTAATGCTATTAATAGGTCAAATTATCTAATATAATTAGGTTTGTCAAATGGATAGACCAAACCAAGTCCATGCGGACTTTGATCATGGATTTGGTCTACGAAGATCAGTCTGCATAGGTCCACGCTCAAAATAGATTAAAATTCTTTTGATCTAGTCCTATCCGTGAACTAGTCTGTATTTTTAATTTTTTTTGGAGTTCCTTTAGTTTTCCAAACTAGACATCAAAGAATATAAAAAAATAGGTGTGAAATTCACCATTAAAATTTAAGAAGTTGTTATTACATTAACAATATGAAATCAATTGTGTAATAAAAAAATAAGTGCTCACCAAAAGGCATGAAAAATGAAAAATAAGGAAATTTTAAACAATTACACTTACTAGAAATAGGTAAGTGAAGTATAAGGATGTTTTTTTTTTTTTTTTTTGGTTTCAATTAATGGGTTATAGGTTAGGTTGGACTCTAACGAACCAAAGGTAAGGGTTGGGTTGTAATGAGGTGGGAATAAAAATAAGATAGAGGTCAACCCATCGATCAATTTGTGCTTAAGCAAACTGGTCTGTATAGTTTTGCACTGAAAATGAAGCCAAAATTTTCTAGTTTGGTTCGTGGGTTGGTCCACAGGCCTTAGTCTATTTTGACAACCTTAAATACAATCAACTATTAGCTAATCACTTGTGCAATCCATTGATTGACAAGTAGGACTTTTTTTTAATTAATAGTCAAAGAGTTGTTTTTCTTCTTTTCAAATTACATTTAAGATTCATGCATGGTTGTTTTTGAAAAAGACTACAATATACCTTCTAAAATCATTATTTGTTATTTGATGTAAAAAACTTGATTAGTTGAATGTGTTGGAATTTCCTATATTAGACACCATAGTTCAGACTATTTATTCAACTGGATAATTGAATGTCAAGACAATATTATATAACGGGCCAATTAAAAAGGATCATGTAGTTAGGCCTTTATTAACACCTAGACATATTGTAGATATCAAAGGTGTGAGCCTTATAATTGAGCCTATGATAATGAGTCAATTGGCCTAGTAAGGTTGTAAGAAGGCATGAACCTACTTACACCTTGGTCAATGCTATAGTCACCCCATTAAGGATATAAAAAGTTTTCATTTCTCTTTTCTTTACTAGGATTCGTGGGGAGTGAAGTTGACATGGAGTTTTCTTCATAGATTCTCAATCAGCAGTAGGTACACACTATGTTAGTTATTTTATTTGTTTTACACAGATTTTATGTTTTGTCACATGATGTTAAAGATTAGGTTACTGTCTATTCTATTCTTGCAATTGGTATCAGATTCAATTTTTTTTGTTGATGAACATGGTTTATACAAATTTTATATTCCTTTATACTTAGTCTTTTGTCATGTTTACGAGCTTATTGGATACTTGTAATTGGTTTAGTGGTTTGCTCAGTTTTTATGCTTAATTGAATTTATTCAATAATTTGGCCTTATTTCATACTATTTTAGTTTTTTTTAGCACATCTTAAGGTTGTGGTCTAAATTTTAGGTGATTCTTATGTCATTGGAAAGCTAAGAGAAAAATATAAAAATGTTATGAAGAGCCCAAAGCCCAGTTCAATCCTTTTGACGGTCAATTAAAGCCTACAAGCTAAAACAAAGTGTTATCTAGTAACCAGAACCAGTTTTAGTAATTCAATTATAAGTAGAGCTCCATTCATTATTTTGGCGCAAACTTAAGCCCATGGGATAACTAAGATCCATTCTTAAAACTTTTATGGAGGACTTGATGTCAAACTACACCTTTTTGAATTACTTTCATGGTTGTGAACTTAAGTGCAAAATTTTGCTATGGGTTGGACTGCTTTGGAAAGCTATCTCGGTTTTTGCCCCATAACTTAAGATAGGAATCAAGTTTTTATACAAAGTCAAGGCCATTGGACTTCTAAAAGACAAGGTTACATTTCATATGAAGGGATCTATGTCCAATTGAGTCTCATTCCAACCTTAATCAGCAACCCAATCAAGAGGTACTATAGTGAGCCTATAAATATTTAGTTGAGCCATAATTGTAAATACTTTTAGAATTATTTTGTATTGTCTCTAATTTTAGAAGGAGGGGAGCTCTGCTAGAGAAAGACTCCAGCCTTAATTGGGTTTTCTCTTTTCCTTTTAATTTTACATCAATTTGTAGCTAAACTCTTATCTCAATCTAAGGAAAATTATGCACCAATATTTTTATTAATTGTGAGACTTACTTGTAATTCCAATTTATTCCCAATTTCATTCTCTTTTTTAATGCTTATAATTGCTTTAGATGATTGATTAAGGTGGCCAATTAATTAATTGTTTATTGCAATTTATTACTAGTTAAAATGCCATAGGCAATTTGTTGTTGTTTATGGTTGTTTGGTTAAAGTAGTAATAAGGTTTTGATTTACTGTTGGGGTAAGTCAAATTTCCTAGAAAATGGTGGCTAATTAGTTGAGTTGCTACCAGGGTAATTTAATTAATTAGACTTAGTGTTTTTAGATCTCAATGCTATTATTAAATTGGTTAAGGTGCTGAGCTTCAACTGATTTAGCAATATTGGGCTTAAGTAACAAATTTAAGAAGAAATTTAATAAGAATTAATCAGGTGTTGGCTTTATAGTTTCTTTGCTAAGTAGTGGAGGAGGAAATGAAACAATAGTGTCAATAATTAGTCACAGAATTAGTTGCAAGAGTCTTTTAGATTGGAGCTTTCTTATTTGATTTTTCCTTCTTTTTCTTTTGCTTTTTATTTTTATTTGCTTTACACTTAAACTATTTGATCAAATACCAATTCTAACTAGATATCTAACCCCTCATTTCACACTACAAACACAAAGAAATAGATCATCAGTTTCTAAGGTTCCGACTTAGACTCACCTTAGCTACTACCTTAGGTAGTTTAACATTATTTTTACTAGTTTCGACAGCTGTCAAATTTTGGCACCATTGCCAAGGACTGGTTAATTGGTTTCTTTGTGTTTTCAATTGTATATAGTATTAGCATATTAGTATTAGTGTTAGACTTTATTTTCAGTCATTTTCCCTATTTTTGCCTTTTTTCCTCTGTGTATATTATTTTGCTTCTAGGTGGTAGTAGGGAATAACAAGAAAAAAAAAACTAACTTCAAAATTTTTAGCCAAATTCCATGATTTACTATGACTTTTCAAGTTTTAAAATTTTTTTAAATTATTTTGCTACTTTTTCATATTCTGATTCTATGTTTTATGTTTCCTTGATGTGCTTGCTGGTGTATGACTCGATCTTTTCATTATTTTGATTTAATATATGATCTAGGAATTAAGAGAACCTTATAGATTTTGAGAAGGAAGAACACATACCAATATAAACCATTTCAAGATTTTTGTGAATTTCTTTTCTTGTTTTTCTTGTTTCATATTATTTAACATTCTGAATTAGAAGTCATGGCTAAGAATTATAGAATTGCATGGCAAATGTCTGAGTTAACTTTTGGTTTATCAATTGGCACAAATGGTAGTAGCCAACGGGTCTCAAATATTGCAATCTTATGAACCATTTCAGCAAGCTTATACATAGAAAGGATTTTTAGAGCAACATTATCCATAATATCCATAGAGGCAATATGATCCATATCCCCAATCATACAATTCTAAATGTTATAATCACTATGATCCATATTTTGATTAATACAACCATGGCTGCTATTATCAATCAAGTTTGAGCTTTGACTACTAAGTTGGTCAAGCTTACTAACAACCCCCATTTCAAGCTAGCCAACAAGACTATTGAGCCCCAAATTCTTCTACCAAATCCCTTGAAGATCTGATTCTAACCATGGCTCAGAATGACTTGTAGTTCCAACAAGAATGGGAAGCTAACATCTTGTAGCTTTGGCAAGAAGTGAGAGCCATCAACTTGCAATTCCAATAAGAAAACAAGGTGGAGAAGAAGTTGAGGCCAAAAATAAGAAACACAAGTTTTAGCCAACTTAAGCCAAGAGTAAAAAGAAAAAGAAGAAGATTTAGAAGAAAAGGGCAACCTTCAACTTGAAGCTACTAATGCTGCTTCTCTTCCTTTTCCTAATACATTGGTTAATTCTAAGAGAGAAGAACAAAAGAAGATAAGTCTCTATTATTATTCAAAGAAAATTTCTCCAAATTTTTAAGGACCTAGAAGCCTGCATTCTAGAAAGGTCTTTCCTTAAATTAGTCAAAACAACAATTCTTATTCATGATGGCACACTTAGCATGGAATGGAATGGAGTGACATTAATTTTTAATATATTTTAGGCTATGAAATATCCTATTGATGGTTATTCCATTTTGCCTATTAATCTTATTGATTTTTGAATGCAAGATGTATTTTAATTGGATAGCAAAACTAAACTTAATGCACTTGATGTGGCAATGCACAAGGGCTTAAAGAGAATTGATGAATTAGTCGAGTAAATTCTGAAATTGAAGAGATAACAAGGGAATTACAGTCATCACTTTTAGTTCTAGTTCCAAGAAACCTTGATTTCAAGAAGCTGTATATACCATCTCCCCCTATCAAATGGTTGCCATCAATATTCATATTTGATCCTGGTTGAAAAAACTAATGGACGGTCAAGCCAATGACATTAAACAAGTGCACTTCTTAGGAGGCAACCCAAGCTTTTACCCTCTTTCCCTACCTGTTTATTTTATATATCCATGACTTGTTGATTTTGTGCTTATATTGAGGACAATGTATAATTTAAGTGTGTGTGTGTGGGCGGGGGAGATTTCAGGATTGTTTTGTTTCACATTTTGTCTTTGTTTTGTATTCTTTATGTGGAAAAAAAAATTCAGGTAAAAAAGTTTTGTTTTCCCTTGTTTTAGGTTTTTTTTCATTGATGATGAGTTTATTTAGGCCTTAAATATGTTGCAATTGATTTTTGATGGTTACATAGTATGATTGAATAAATTGTCTTGCCTCTTGATTTTTGAGTTTGATTAGCATTGTGATGGATTTTAAAGTGTTAGTAAATTGATTTTTGGTAAACATATAACCTATGAGATTTTGAGTCAATTTTGATCATTTTTATTATGTTCTTCTTCTTTCCTGTGTGTGGTTTTCTTTCATAAAATTGTTATTCTAAAACTTGCTTTGAATTTTTTTGATATTACATTGGTATATGCATACATGAAAATGATTAAGGAATATTTTTAATTTAGCCACTTTTGTTTTTTTTAGCCTACTTTGCAATGTACCATTGTTAAGCCCCTTTTAGCCTAATTGATCTTTTTCTTGTTTTAGAGCCCATTAGAAAGCCAAGTCTTGCATGTTTTTACCTTTTCCTAACCTTAGAGATTAGTAGAACATTTAATTCATTAGTAGGATTAGTTATTAAACAAGTATGGGGGTGTGCTAATTATTTGGTAAAAAGGCAAATGTGATTCATTTCAATGGTCAAGAAAGGAAAAGAAACAACAAATGAAAAAAAAGAGAGATGAAAAGTATCTTAGTGCAAATCAAGAGAAAACAAATAAAAAAAATTGAATTTTGAAGGAAAAGAAAATTTCCAAAAAATAGTTTAAAATAAAAGAAAAATGAAAAAATGAAAAAAAAAAGGAAAGGAAAGAAAAAAAAGAAAAGTGAAAAATGTGAAATTTTTGATGTAAATTTTTTTAGTTTTAATTGCTCATTTGCTTGTTTGGATCTATGCCACAATGGTCTATTAGTCTCTTTGATTTTGCACTTTCACAGCCATATCATTCCTTTCCTCCCTTTTTTCCTTTGGCCACATTACAACCTTTGTGAAGTTCTTTTAATTTGTGCCATGCATATGATTTTAGTAGTGGAGATTAGATGATAAACATGCTTATGATAATGCATTTTCATGGATTGAAATAGAGTGGAACACTTTCCCACCTTAAACACAATGAGAGTTGCATGGAGAGCTTACTTTGTAAGGGTATACCAAGTTGATCGACTTGCCTTTTAATAAAATTGCCTTGCTAGTTGGATTTAGGTTTTGAGTTTTCAAGATTGTGCTTCATGAGATACTATGTACCATGAAATTTTTTTTCCTTATTTTTGGTTTTGCATTCTCATTATTATTGAAAAACTTCAGAGTTTAGGTCTTTGTTTTGAGTCTAGGTTAGTTTTCTTTTGGAGTCTTGCACGAGGAAGTGCAAAAGCTAAATGTGGGGGTATTTGATGAACATAATTTATAAATATTTTATATCCCTTTATACTTAGTCTTTTGTCATGTTTATGAGCTTAATTGGATACTTGTAATTGGTTTTTTAGTTCGCTTAGCTTTTGTGCTTATTTGAATTTATTTGGTAATTTGGCCCTGTTTTAGACTGTTTCAGGTTTTTTGGCATATTTTGAGTTCTGGATCTTGATTTTGAGTGATTCTCATGTCATTAGAGAGCTAAGAGATCTAAAAAATGTCATGAAGAGGCCAATGCCCAGTTTAACCATTTTGGAGGTCAATTAAAGCCTACAAGCTAAAACAAAGTGCCGTCTAACAATCCAGAACCAGTTTTGGTAATTCAATCATAAGCAGAGCTCTACTAATCATTTTGGTGAAAACGTAAGCTTATAAGATAGGTAAAATCCATTCTTGCAACTTTTATGAAGGGCTTATGATCAAACTACTCCATTTTGAATTAGTTTCATGACTATGGACTTTAGTGCAAAATTTTGCTATGGGTTGGATTACTCTAGAAAGCTATCTTAGTTTTTAACCCATAACTTGAGTTAGAAATTGATTTTTATGCAAGGCAAGGTCATTGAACTCTTGAGGGACAAAGCTAAATTTGATATAAGGGGATCCACATCTAGTTAATCCTTTTTCCAACCCTAATTAGTAGCCTAATCAAGAGGTAGTGCAGTGAGCTTATAAATACTTAGATGAGTCATAATTGTATTAACTTTTAAATTCATTTTGTATTGTCTCTAATTTTGGAAGGAGGGGAGCTTTGCTATGGCAAGGCTCTAGCCCTAATTAGGTTTCTTTTTTCCTTTTATTTTTACATTAATGTGTAGCTAAACTTTTATCTCAATCTAAGGGAAATTTTGCACCAATTCTCTTATTAATTGTAAGACTTGCTTATAATTCCAATTTATTTCCAATTTGATTCTCTTTATTCTTTGTTTTAATGCTTATAATTGCTTTGGATAATTGATTAAGGTGGCCATTTAATTAATTGTTCATTATGATTTATTGCTAGCTAAATTTTCATAGGCAATTTATTGTTGTTTATGGCTGTTTGGTTGGAGTTGCAATAGGGTTTTGATTTGCTAGTGGGGTAAGTCAATTTTCCTAGAGAATTGGGAGAAATTAGTTGAGTTGCTACTGGGGTAATTTAATTAAACATACTCATTATTTTCAGATCTTAATGCTATTGTTTAATTGGTTGAAATGTTGGGCTTCAACTGATGTAGCAATAGGGTCAATTAGGTGCTGGGCTTGGTTGGCAAATTTAGGAAGAAATTAGTAAGAATTAATTAAGTATTGGGCTCAATTAGTTTATTAGCTAAGTGGTCAAAGAGGAAATGAAACAATAATGTCAAGGATCAGTCATAGATTTGGTTGCAATAATCCCTTAGATTGAAGCTTTCTTATTTGATTTGTCCATCCATTTTTATTTTTGTTTACTTTACACTTAAACTATTTTATTAAGTACCTTTTCTAATTAGATATCTAACTCCTATTTCACACTGTAAACACATAGAAATTAATCATCGATTTTTGCGAATTCAACCTATACTCACCCTAGATATTAGTTTTGGTAATTTAGCATTATCTTTGCTAGTCTCAACAACCATCATCTATCATGTTACAAGGCTAAATTTGTGCAAAAGTCTATATAACAACTTTTTTTTTGTCTTTGAATAGTTGATGAATCCATAATTTATAATGAGAACTATTATGGGTTTTATATGAATATTTTTTCATGTTTTTAGGTTGATGTTTTTGCATAAATTAATTACAAATTTTTGTCAATTTTTAGATGAAATCATGAATTAGATTAATTTTTAAAAAATTGCATTATCAAATTTGAACAATTTGAAAGAAAATTATTCCAATTAATTTGTAATTTCATCTTAAGAGAATATAATGTGCAATATGCACAATTGAATTTGAACAAAACTAATATATAGTTGAAGGTTGAATGAAGGTTTTGAAACTCAACCATGGTCATTCAAGCTCATTGTATTTTTTTGTTTGTCAAAATTTGATTTAATTTAAATTGATTAATGATTTTGTATTAAAATGGCAATTTAAGTAAAACCTCTAAACTAATTTGACAATATCAAAATGAAATTACTCTTTTGCATAATAAATTGAAAGAAAATTTTCCCAGTCATGTTTGGTAGTATCTACCCAAAATTAAAGCATTTTTTCTAGTTTTTTTTTTTCAAATTGATTTTAGATGTAGAAAATTTTGGGGCAGAAAACCTATCAACTGATGTTGAAGAAAATGGCTAAATTTGGCCACTTTTTGAGCTAGGTCACAGTGGTGCAAAATCAAGTTGTGTAGACTTAAAAATCAGTCTGTCGGTGAGGAAGAAAGAGTCCAGGCACATTTGTACCTTGCCCACACATGACAGATTGCCACAAATTGAGACTTGTAACCAAATTTGGCAAGCAAATGTGCTTGGATTTGGATGAAGCTTGATATAAAATTAGTAGTAGTGCCTGCATCTAAAATTAGAACTCATACAATAATTCCAGAGAATTATAGTGAGTAATCAATAGTATAGTCAGTTTGCCATGAAAATATCTTAAAGAGGAGTTAGTTTGCTATAATCAAGAATACATGGATACCTCAAGTACCAATAATCAAGAACTATGTTCCCCCAACCTCAAAATGGACAATAGCCA
>JANHAO010024250.1:0-11670 GCA_026873985.1 Saraca asoca
ATTTGATCTAACTAAGTTTCTTAAACTAGTTAAATTAAGGTAGAAATAAATCATTTGATATGAGCTTTAAATAAAAGTTTTCAAACAAAGTTTTTAACATACTCTTTCACAAGTGAAACTTTTATAAAAACTATTTTTCACTTTGTGAATCGATTCATATCGAAAAACTTGTGAAATAAAATTGAATCAATTCACAAATTAATTAATAAATAATTGTTTTAAAATTTTATTTTACCAAAGGTTTGTAATATTTTTGAATCAATTATGTAATCGATTCATGACTTCTTACATTATAGTGTGAATTAATTCATGCATCAATTCGATTTTAAAGTTCTTGATGATCTTCATAGACAAATCGATTCACAAATTAATTCATTAGATGGTAACTACTCTAAATTAATTCTTAAATCGATTCACAGTCTGAAGATTAATTATTTTTCAAATGTCAATTGTCACACTATAAATACCCCAAGCTTCATTTCAAATACAACATATATTGCGAAAAATAGAGAAAGCTCAGAGCACTAAACTGATCTATCACTACCTTATTGAATTTCATCTATTCAATCATTCTTGGAGCAAATTGGTGAAGAACACACATTAAATAATTGAGATTTTCATCTCAATTAACAGTATTGTATTTCTTAACTTTACTCTTGGTTTAGTTTTTAGATTTCTAGGTTGATAAAAATCTGAAATACAAAGGAAGAGTTTGATCTTCCCTTTGGATCTTCTTTAGTTGTGAGGTGGATCATAATTAGTTGAAGGTGTAATGAATTCTTGTAGTATTTTCTAAACTATGAGGTTGAACATAGTTGTAAAAGATTCAAGAATTTTTGTATCATAGGTTAGCAAGAGCCTAATTAAATCTTGTGTGTAAACTAGTGTGAAAGAGCCCGATTAATTCCTATATTTAGTAATAAAAGTAACCATCTGACTGAAAATTATCTAATGGATGCAGACTTTAATTGCAGTTTCAATTGAAATTGAACCACTTTAAAAATCTTGTGTTCTTGATCTTTCTACATACATTCTACTTAATAGTTTGTTTCTACTATCTACAATTTGAAATTAATCAATTGTTATTGAAAACTCTAATAAAGATATTTTAAATTATAAAAGAAAACTAAAGACTTCTGTTGCAGTTAGTAATTAATTAATAAAGCTGTAAAATACTATTAGAATCCAATTTAAATCAAAAGAGTATTTTCAAAAAGGAAAAGATCAATATTTTTGGAACCAATAATAGGTATCAGAGCTTTTGCTCTTGATACATATTTATTTTTAGATAATCATGGATTCTAGTTATATTATCTTACCTAAATGTCCATCTTTGCATAAACCATGTAATTTCAATGGAGAACATTATACCTATTGAAAATAAAAAATTAAAGATTTCATTGAAACAACTGATGTAGATATGTGGGAAATTGTTGAAGAAAGATATAAACCTCTAAAAACATTGATTAACGATATTCCACAGCCAAAGCCACAATCCCTTTAGACTGAAGTGGAAAGGAAAAGACACCTCTTAGCCTCCAAAGTCCAAATGGATTATTTCAAATTCACTATCACCTAATGAATACAAGAGAATTTCTAACTGTTCTACTACAAAACAAATTTAGGAGACATTAGAAGTAGCACAATTGGCACTACACAAGTTAAAGCATCTAAAGTCCATGTATTAATCTCACAGTATGAAATGTTTAAGATAGAAGAAAGAGAATCCATAAAGGATCTCATTCAAAGGTTCACTGCTATAACTGACTATCTTACGTTAGTTGATAGAAAATTTGACAATACAGATTTAGTGTACAAAATTCTAACGTCTCTAACTAAGGAATGGCAGCCAAAAGTGATAGTAATTAAAGAATCACTTAAGATGGGCATGCCAATAATTCAAGAGTTCTATGGAAAAGAACATGAGTTAGAGCTAAAGAGATATAAGGAAAAATGGTGATGACAAAAAGAGCAAAGCCTTGGCACTTAAAGCTGCATAAGCATTTGAATCTAATAATATGAATTAGATAGTGATAAAGGTGAAAATGAAGATGTCATGGCCTTTTTAAGCAAAAATCTGCAAAAAATTATAAAAGAAAAGAGAAATAAAGAAAAGAGAAATCTACTCCTCTAAGAAGAAATCAGAATAAAAATGAACAAGAGAATTCTTCTTATATCTCAACATGTTTTGAATGTAAAAATCCCAAACACTTCAAGCCGGATTGCCTAATTTTTCTAAAAAAACATATTGAAAGTGAAAGGAAGAAGAGGAAGTTATCCTTCAAGAAAGGCAACTTAGCCATTTGGGAAGATGAGAATGATTCTGGAGAAGATGAAGAAAACAAGGAAGAAGTACTCATGTGTTTTATAGCTCAAGAAGATGAAAACCATACGGTATTTCATTCTCTTTTTTTTATTTTAACAATAATAATAGTGATGATGAGCTTAATTCTAGTGATAATAATAAAAGTGATAATAAGACTGATGATCTATATGAAAAGCTATATGATGCATTCACATAAAAATATGAAAGAATTAAAGCATGCTAAAAAGGAAAATGAAAGGTTACTTGAGAAAATTAATCTGATTGAAAAAGAAAACCATGACTTAAATCTCTTAGTTAAAAAAGTATTGAATGAAAGTAAAGTTTGTGATCAATGTGAAATCTATAGATATAAAATAGATACATTGACTAAAGCTTTACAAATAGTAAGATGAGACTAAATAAAATGTTGCAAAATCAAACAATTTTTCAAAATAAGACTGGTTTAGTATTTAGATAGCAAAACAAAAGGAGATCCAATAAAAGATCTCAGACTTTCAAGTCAAAAAGAAAATTTAGTTACATATCTTGTTTTTACTGTAATCAAAAAGAATATTATATTAAACATTGTCCACACAGAAATGGAACTTATATTTTAAAATCAAATGAAAAATTAGTTTGGTTACCTAAAGGATATCTTAATATGTTTACTAATAAATATGGACCTAAGATCCATTGGGCACCACAAATGCAAAGATTTTTTTTTTTTTTTTGCAGGTTTGTGGGAGACACAAAGTAATTTATGGTACTTAGACAACAATTGCTCTTACCACATGAATGTTAAACCCCCCTTAGATATTTCTATCTTTGGTGCTTGATTATGATTAATTGTATTGTACATTGCAAATTCTAACTTAAGCATCAAAGTTTCCCCTAAGTTTGTTTTGTAGGTACTCAATATGAGATTTGAGGTATAGATAGTGTTGATTTGATCATTTTTGGTATATTCTTCACTTGGTAAGCATACTAGTTCAAAATTCCAGAAAATCTGATTTCGGGACTTTTTGAATCAAATCCTAAATCGATTTGAATTTTTCTAAGATTTCTTTGAGTTTTTGAATCGATTCATAGCTTAAAAATTTATACTATTAATCGATTCACAAACTAATTAATAAAATTTTCAATGTTTTGGGTATGTTTCAAATTTTTCTATTCAGCTTGAATAAATCGATTCCAAAATCGATTCACAAACTGACGTATATAAACCTAAATCAATTTTAACTTCAATTCACAATGTTTTTATCTCAAATCATCTTTTAATACAAATTCTTAACAAATTAGTAGAATTACTATTTCAGGGGGAGCAAAGATAAAATTCTAGATTCAATGAATAAGATTAAGCTGGTGTATCAAATAATCTTGATATTATTCTAGTTATAAATTGCATTCTGGATTTACTCATATAATTTTGATAATCTCTGATCATACATTCTGATTCTATTATACTATTTTTAACTGATATTCTACTAAAACTTTGATACTTTCTTCTCTTCTCTCTTTATTAATGCATTATTTCTTTTTTATTTGTCAAAAGGGGGAGAAAGATTAGATTCAATAAGTAAGATGAGTAAGAAAAATTTTTCTTTTTGAAAAAGGGAGATATAAAATTTTTTTTATGCTCATCTAAAATTGAGTTTTAATAAACTTTAAATCTCATCTAAAATTGTTTGTCACCATCAAAAAGGGGAAAATTGTAAGCCTTGCTAGCATACATTATTCAGTTTTGATGTTGAAAAATAATTTTGATCAATATCATAATATGTTTATATATTTAATGTTTGTTAAATGTTTGCAGATTCAAAGTTAATCAAAGATATTCAAAAAATCCACTTTAGACATAATATTTTTATTGATTTTATTAGGATCTTTTATAAGTGTGTTCTAATTCAATTTAATTCAACTAAGTTTCTTAAACTAGTTAAATTGATGTAGAAATAAATCATTTGATATAAGCTTTAAATAAAAGTTTTCAAATACTCTTTTACAAGTGAAAATTTTATAAAAACTATTTTTCACTGTGTGAATTGACTCATACTAGAAAGCTTGTGGAATGAAATTGAATCAATTTACAAATCGATTCATGAACAACTGTTTTGAAAATTTGTTTTACCGAAGGTTTGGAATATTTCTGAATTGATTATGTAATCGATTCATGACTTCTTACATTATAATGTAAATCGATCCATGCATTGATTTGGTCTTGACATTCTTAATAATCTTCATAGATGAATTAATTCACAAATCAATTCATTAATTGATAACCACTTTAAATCCATTCTTGAATCAATTAATAGTCTAAAAGTTAGTTATTTTTCAAATGTCAGTTGTCACACTATAAATACCCTAAGCCTCATTTCAAATGGATCGTATATTGTGAAAAATAGAGAAAGCTCAAAGCAATAAATTAATCTATCACTGCCTCATTGGATTTCATTTATTCAATCATTCTTAGAGAAAATTGGTGAAGAACAAACTAGATAATTGAGATTTTTATCTCAATTGGCAGTATTGCATTTCTTAACTTTACTCTTGGTTCAGATTTTAGATTTCTAGGTTGATAGAAATCTAAGATACAAAGGAAAAGATTAATCTTGCCTTTGTATCTTCTTTAGTTATGAGGTTGATTATAATTGGTTGAAGATATAATGAATTCTTGTAATATCTTCTAAATTGTGAGGTTGATCAAGGTTGTAGAAGATTAGAGAATTTTTATATCATAGGTTAGCAAGAGTCTGGTTAAATCTTATGTGTAAACTGGTGCGTAGGAGCCCATTTAATTCCTATGTTTAGTAATAAAAATGACCATCTAGTTGAGGATTATCTAGTGGATATAGACTTCAACTACGGTTTAAATTGAAGTTGAACTGCATATATTCTACTTGATAATTTGTTTTTGCCGTCTACAATCTAAAATTAATCAATTATTGTTGAAAACTTTGATAAAAATCTTTTGAATTACAAAAGAAAACTAAAGACTTCTACTGCAATTAGTAATTAATTAATAAAGCTATAAAATACTATTAGAATCCATTATAAATCAAAAGAGTATTTTCAAAAAGGGAAATATCACTATTTTTGGGACCAACAGAAGAAATCCACATACAACCAAAAAGGCTAATCTTCTAGGTAAGCAATTAGGGAGAAGAAAACACATTTCTTTCAATCAGATTAATTGAACTATTTTCTTACTATCTTTGAACTATTATAATATAAGAACCCCAATAAAACAACAAACCTTAACCTTAATGTCAATCTAACCTTGGCCAACCAATATATCTTATGTTAAAGCTATTTTGCTATTTAATTTGAATTGTTTTATTCAATCAAGATAGAAATACTTATCATAAGGATTACAGCCATCACAAAGACTTGGAATCAGGATTGGACACATAAGAAAGCCCTATAATCATTGGCACAAACAATTGCAGTTTTCATAAGGATGAGGACCTTTTCAGAAGTAATAAATCATTTGGCTATAACCAAATTTTTGATAGATTATGAGACTTGACCGGCCATAATGGACTCAGTTAAAAATGGTGTGGTAGCTAGATTGGTGATGGTATGTAATAATTTTGATCAAATATTTACAATTTATATTTCATTCTATTGCTAATGTAATTGTTTTTGTCATAGCCATTCTTTCTGTTTCCAAATTATGAAATGGGCATTGGTTTGCTAAGCATGTCATAAGGATGCAATGGAAAAATTATAGATCAGCTATGTACAACAACCATAATGACCTTAGCTTGATGAAGGAACAAAATATTGATTAAAATTGCCCAAAGGGTATCACAAGGGAGCATGGAAAGGCTATATCCTCATCCATGATAAACAAAAACACAAGGTAATTAATCATTTTTTAATATAATTATGCTTGTACCAACGACAAAATTAATAATTGAGTTTATTTATGCAGGACATGTGCGAGCAGAATGCATAGAACAGAAGTAAGCAAACCATTCACCCCACTGCAAGGTCTAAAACATTGGTATAGTTGAAGGATAAGATGGTAGTATAACCATTTTCCCTAAGTAAATAAAAGCAAGCTCATATCGGTTCATTTGAGTTAAATTTTTTTGTCGAGATGATAGAAAAAGGAAAAAGAACATCCAGTTGGTCAAGTAAAGTTATGGAATGTTGTACATTAGAAAACCAATAGCTCATATGTGAACGAGGAAGCAAGGAGCATGGAGATGAGGATTCAATTAAATTTTTTATTAATTTTATGATATTCATTAGTTGATGTCATAATAACTTTTACATTTATTTAGGAAAAACTGAATGAAGCTTTGAACTAAATAGACCCATCACAACATTCAATACTATCTCAAGATAATACCTTTGGAAAAGTGTTTAGGAAAAAGCATCCAGGTTGTGTTCATGGTTTAGGGATGGGAGTTTGCCAAACAAGTGTGTTTAGGACTAGTTCTCAAAGAATCCACTCTACTGGTTCCTCCAATACTAATGCAATAATTCAATAAGAGGTGGAAAACCTAAAATCAAAGCTCAACCAAACCAAGAAAGAGTTGGTTGAAATAAAACAACAAGTATGTGTCATCTTTGACTATATCAAGGACATGGGAGGGCAAATTCCACCTTATTCAGGCAACCAACAAGCTGCTAATCAGTAGATATGTACAATTACAACAGTAAGATCAAGCTTTTTAAAAAGTTCTCCTTCACTTGGTTTTCATTAGTTTTCTACCAATTGAAGTACTTGCAATTAGTTTGCTATCAAGTTCTATTACTGTGTTTCAACATCAACTAATTGAGTATCTTTGCTTTTAAAAGATTTAGTTAAAATGACTTAATTTACTAAATCATTAGTTGAATGATAAGGATGTCTTTGTTTGTTTCATAACATAGTTTCCATCACAGATTGAAAAACACATGTTTAACATCCAAAAAATTGATGAACTTGGGAAGCTATCCAAAGGAAAGTTGTGATCCTTTTACAGTTA
This sequence comes from Saraca asoca, assembly GCA_026873985.1. Lineage (NCBI taxonomy): Eukaryota > Viridiplantae > Streptophyta > Magnoliopsida > Fabales > Fabaceae > Saraca > Saraca asoca. The sequence goes on from JANHAO010024250.1 coordinate 7,285, forward strand.
TCTACTGCAAATATGAATAATATTTATGTGTTTGTTGTAGCCTCTAGAAAACTCAATAGACACCATAAGATAACCTTGTTTAATAAACCCCAAAAAAGATGACAAATCAAAAAGGTCTTCATCCCCTGTTGATCCTTTGATTTTAATTAACTTCCTTTACTAATGACTACAATAGTGCTTGGGATTTACATGCTGATCTGGTGCAATGAATCCAAAATTGCATTTCATGGTTAATAAATTAATTCTCCAATATGACCTCTTGTTTTCATCTTCTTCCTTCCACATCTCTACCCAGTCCTTTTCAACTTCTTTCAGCCCAAGAAATGATCCTTTCCTCTTTGCATCTAGGCTTGTAGACAATGTACTATAAGCAATTCCAGGAGTCGAAGCCCCAAAAGTCAAAAAAATGTTGTCGAGAATGGTAGCCACATTGGCACATTCCATAAATGTTGCTCCTTATGCACGCCAATTGCATGCAAAATTGCCAAACCCAACCCCATAGGAAACACTACTGATACCAAGATTCTAACTATTATCCTGTTGAACACTTCCTGAGGAATTTCATCATCGTCATCCTCATTGTTTTTCTTCCAGCTTGATGAATCACTACCAACTTGGGCTTAGTATTTAGCATTTCTTCTTGGGATTTTAAGACCTGTTAGTATTATTTGCTTGTTTGGGGCTACTGGTTTTTCCAAATTTTAAAATTAAATCAGAATGTCAATTGAATCAATAACAATGGTGAAGTTAACCAAATGAAATTTATAGAAATTTGACTTTAATCAACCTTAAGTAGTGTAACATTCTTGAAAGTTGAAATTTGATTTTAGTCAAGCTTCTTATGAAATCATGGATTGACAGTTTGCATACTTTCTTGATTGGCTTCATTGGAGAAAAGTGAACTGAGTACGCTGAGATTGATGGGTGGGAAGACTGAAGAGATTAAAGATCTATTTTGATGTAAGTGAGAGAATTGTGTTGAAAATAAATATGTATGGAGCATTTCTTTTTTCTAGAAACTGACAGATGAGGAGAATAAGGTGAAGAGGCGAAAACTTATGCTCATTTGAAGTGTCCAATATTAGTCAAAAAAACAAGACGTCCATGTATAGTACATACATCAATTTGTTACTACTTAATTACTTTGTGAGATGCTGCTCCACAATTTGAGGAAAAGAACATGAAAGATCTAAATGTTGTTCATTATTATAGCAATAAAAGAAAGAGAGCAAATGACACATGCTTTTTTTTGGAAACAGTGAAAACATAGTCATAATCAAATGAAAAAAGAAAACTTGGGATGCAATAATAATTGTTTTGCTTGAGAACTTCTATAAGTCATCAAAAAATATTTAAAAGAGAAATGATTATCAATAGTTGGTAAAATCATTGATTGAAAATCAAGACAAATGGCAAGCTTTAATTATGTATTAATTTATAATCTTACTGTAATACTCTTGCCTTTCCATGCTTATCATATGCTTCATACTCTTGCCTTTTCATGATCCATGTATGAGCAAATTCATGACCACCTAAGCTTTTACCTCACATGTCTGCAACTACTGTTATGTGTTATAAGGTAGAATGGACGCAAGGATAAGATAAGGGAAATTAGAATGGTAGGGAATAAAATTATAATTTTGGACAGAAGCGATCTAATTGTCTGCAACTACTGTTATGTGTTATAAGGTAGAATGGACACAAGGATAAGATCAAGGGAATTTAGATTGGTAGAGAATAAAATTATAATTTTGGACAGAAGCGATCTAATTGTCTGCAACTACTGATAGTGCAAACTCTTTTTTTTTTTTTAATGTTTTATCTACTATGAAATTATAGTTTGTTATGATACTTGTGAATTTTTGTTTAACCCCAATACAATATTAAATTAATACATAATTTTTTTATACTTTTTATAAGATTACTCTACAATTTTCCTAAGATCAAAATTCAATCATGAAAATAAGAAGATCTTCAAGAAGGAGCAACAAATATAAAATGTCACTGATCATTGCTAATCATTTTAAATTATTATTTTGTTATTTTTTTTTACATATACGGATAATAATAACTATATTTGTTTAATCTATCGTTTAGTATAAATATATGGGTCAATTGAAAATTAAAAAAATAAAAAAAGTTTTGTAAAAATAAAAAAAATATATATGCACTGTGAAAATTTTGGAGGCAATCAAAATTACCTCCATATTTTAAAATAAAATTTTTCAAAAACATTTAGAGGTGGTTAATAACCGCTTCTGTCTTTTAAAGAAAATTAGGTAATAATTAGAGGCGGTTCTCAAAGTTTGTAAAAAAATTTAAAAATTCTTAGAGAAAGTTAATAACCACCTCCATTTAAAAAAAAAGGGTAAATAAGAAAAATTTTAGAGTTTTTTAAAACAAAATTAAAAAAAATTAAAGATGGATATAACAAACATCATTATTTAAAAATATTCCAACAATTATTCTAAATTGTCACTAAGTACAACAAGGTGGTCGCTTTTGTGGCAATTATATGAACCATCACTAAGTATACTAGAAGCGATTCAAACCACATATAATAATAAATATTAACCAGCCCTAAATAATTCAATTTTTTGTGGTGTATATATATGTGTCCACGGGAATTTAATGTAACTTGCAAAAACATAAGATTATCAATAAATATAGAGAAAAATATAGTTTATTTAGTAAGATCCAAATTTATTTTGTTTATCTGTGGTTTCAAATACTAAAACTCACACACCTATGATTTGTTTAACTAACATTTTGCCCACCTAAAGTAATTTTCCTCAAAAAATAAATAAAATTTACGTATTTTTATTACATAATCTTTCTTCTTTATCAATTAAAATCACAAAATTAAAACAAGCTATGGTAAATACAGTTTCATAAATGAATTATTCGATCAGTAAAGTGTCATTTCAAATCAGTATTAGAATTTAAAGATATATTGTTAAATCTACCATTCACATAATCTTAACTTATTAGTTTTGTAGTTTTAATAAAGAACAAAAGAGATTACATGATAAAATAATGTAAAATTTATTTATTTTTTTATAGAAAAATAATTAAGATAGGCAAAGTGTTAACAAAGTAAATCATAAAAGGAAATTTCAACACTTTAAATCACACATGGATTTAATAAACTTGAGTCATACCACAGACGAATAAACTATATTTTTTCCATAAATATAATAGTAACAATCTTTAAAAATTATATTTGCTATAGGTAAAAAAAAAAGAAAATATACATATTTTTATAATAATTGATAATACCACATAAACTATTAATAATGTTATATTTTTCAATAATAATATAACAAATTAATGAGTAAAGGATTATTTTTTTTTTTTTACAAAAAAAGCATCAGATTTTTAATATTGCTTTCTTGTAATTGATAATTAATGCAAAGAAATTGATGAATGATATTAAATTCTTTTTCATATGGTATAGAATGAATAAATAGATTTTTATAATTTAACTTATTAAGTAATTGTTAAATTTAAATTTGAACCATTGTTAATATAAATCAATTTTATATTATCATTTATTTACATGTTGTTACCTCATTGAAAAAAATATAAAAAATTTTATTTTATGAGTAAAAATTCTTAATTATTATTGATTCTTTGGCAATTTGCCTTCTTCTTATTCGTTAATAGGTATAATAATAACATAACACTTTTTTCAATGAATACGAAGACCACATGCATGATAATAAAAATAATAAAAATAATTATGAATTTTTATTAAATAATAATAAAATTTTAATAATTTTTTAATCACATGGTTTGGTTGACTAGATCCTAAACGGTGGAAAAGCGTCCTTTGGACCAGGTAGCTCAGTGCCCTTCCCCCTTTAGCTATTTGCCGCTGCAGGACATCTCCTTTCAACCACCTTAGCAAAATGCTACCTCTCCCTGCCAGTTTCCAGGCTTGGCTTGAGGATTAGTTTAAGCTAGTTTGTCTTTTGTTTGTTGTCTTTAAGTCTTTGTTTTGCTCTTTTGAGTTTATCAGTCTGTGTTGTTGTGTTTGTGCTGTTCCACTCCCTTTAAGACCAAACGTAAATAAATAAATAAATAAATAATGTGAGAATAGATGAATAATTGATAGTATAAAATTAATTTATGCTAAAAATAAATTAAATTTAAATCTCAATTTGAATTAATTTGACATGTATATCTTTAAAAACTAATGAGATATTCAAGTACAAATAATAACGATGTATAAATAAGTTTGAAATTAAAACATATAATATAAGTTAACTTTCAAATTTATAAGAGCAAGACTTTCACATTTTAGAAGATTTTCCGGGGCATAAGCAGTTACGCACCACTCTAGTCGAGAGTTTCAAAAGATTCTGTGACTTTTTTCAAACTATT
>JANHAO010024251.1:0-11676 GCA_026873985.1 Saraca asoca
ATATATATTTATAAATAAGCACAATATTTTTTAATATTTACAAATGTATCCCTATATTTTTATTATTTACGCGTATCTCCCACGTGTCGGTGTCCTATATTTTTTGAAAATGTCGTATTCCCATGTCCGTGTCCGCGTTTTCCCGTGTCGACATACCGGTGTCCGTGCAACATAGCTGGTAATAAAAGGCTCAAAAGGCATACATTAAGTACACTTTTAATATAGGATTAGTGTCTAACATGATATGTTATGGTTAATATTGTATATCATTATCATCATCAAAATCACAGTACATTTTAATTTTTTCATACAAGGGAATTGTAAATTGTTAATAAATATAGATGTAAACTTACATATTTATCTTTTAATTATTAAAATAAGAAACTTTAACACATTATTGAATGAAATTCATGTCATCATTGATGACAAGAAAATAATGAAGGGTGTGAATAATAGGTTAGAAATTTTTGACACAAATATTCTCGTAGCTAATGTAAAAAAATAAATAAATAAATAAATAAGGAAGCAATTATTCACTTAAATAAAATTTAGATCAACCTTCCTTGTAGATGATTCAAGATGTAATGTCATTAATTATCAAAATTTTTGACTTAATAACTATGATTATCTCATTCAGTTGTGACTTTGTGAAGGCAGCAACCAGTGCCATATTCTCAAAGTGCAATTCTACCTTGGCTAGGTAAGATCCATGAGTTCCACATAGTGAACGGCGGGTAACGGGCAAAGCAATAGGATTAAGTTTGCACAAAATCAATTAACCCTTTCTCCAGGCTTTTTGTGGCTTCTTTGACTTTATTCCTAATTAACTTTTGAGTAATTTAACATTATCGCCCTCAAAATATATTAATTTTTCGTAATTATAAAAAAAAAATAGATTCGGTAAACTTCGGTGACAAACTCAGGATTTGAAGGTCAATGAGACAAATTATTATAAATAATATATATAAAAAATTATAAAATACTATGTATGCATTTTTCTACTAGAGTATTTTTTATAAAAATAATATAAAATATAATAAAATTTATCTAATTAAAATTGTTATCGTAAAAAATTAATGTAATAAATTTATTAATATTCTATTAACAAAATTGTCATCCCTGATAACTCAAAAAATAGTCAACTAAAGTTAAAACATGAAATTAGGTATATATACAATTTTTTAAGTGAATTGTATGTGTACAATTTTTACTCTTGTATATATTCCTTTGATATATATGTACATAATATTATAATAATGTTACTTTCATTTTTTTTTATTTACAAAATACCACTCAATTAAATCGATGTTAAGTTCAATGTTGACATTAAATAAGATTGACTTAATGCAAAAGAGTTAGATTTTACTTTTTATATAATAATAAGCTTAATAATTTAATGATTTAAAAGGATTAATACGGTTTAAACCTAAAATTGAATGGATGCACTAAAATAATTTTTACTAAATAAATATTATAACATTAGCATAATATAATACGAGTATGGAATTGAAGTAAATATGTGCAACTTATATGTAGGTTCAACTATGAAAAAAATTCTATTAATGCACTAATAAAATGGATCTTTAGAATTAAAATATAAAATTTAGTATGTTCACTAATTAATTTTTATTTATAAATCTATTTAAAATTAATAAAAACACTATATATAATTCTTTAAAAAGTGTAGAGCTCAGTGGGTGCAACTTGAGTCTGCTTTAAACTCGTATCTCACGGACTCTCCTTTTTTTTTTTTTTTTTGTCACATGTTGGACTTTCCGACCAACAAAATAAAGCATATGAATGTGGACATTAAAAGAATCATAAAAACATATCTACGGTATCAAAAACATGGCTAGCAAAATAAAATATATAAATATAAACAAGAAATATAAGTTTTGTTTCTTCAAAAGAATTAATTCATTAAAACTTGAGAAAGTCATAAAAACTCATATAGAATTACAAAAATAAATGATAGCCACAAAAACATATAAAAAATACAATAACTGACAAACTCACAATAACAACCAAACATACCATGTTCTTGTCCAAAAAATCACAAAATTGATTTTATTTTTGAAGTCATGTAATTCATCTTTCATCATTTTTTATACATCAATGATTTTTTATTTTTGAAATTTAAGTGTTACTTCCATATCATATTCTAATAGACATGTATTAATTCAATTATGTCATGTTAGCTTTTTTTTTGTTAATAATTTAACGGATAATTATGATCCAATTTATTTAAATTAAAATTTTATATGATAAAATTAAAAAAATTATCTTTAAATGATAAAATTGAGAAGGTAGTATCTTTTAAGGATAAAAAATGTGTTTACATTATTTGAATGAAGTAAAGAAAAATACTAAAAGGAAAAAAGGAAGTATGAGAAATTTCTCTTTTGGCTCGTTTGATTATATGAAATTGAAAAAAAAAATAAAACAAAATGGGTAATGGAGTGAAAATGAAAACAGCAGCGAAGCTAGTGGATTTTAGCAAGGGTGGGTGCCTCTATTGACTTTCTTAAAACTTCACATATTATTATATATATCATCTAAAATGTTTCCATTGAATTTCAAATTTATTCTCACTAAAATATTAAAATACATATTAATTTTTTTTTTAACTATTTAAAACCCATAATCGGCCATAGGTCATAGGACTGCACTATTTTTAATTGGATTTGATTCTATTTTTAAGTTTGTCTATCTTGCTATGATCATTAAGAAAAATATTAACTACAATAACATATAATAAATACATTCAAAACTAATGGGACCTAGTAGGATTAACTGTATAAATTTTTATTCATTCTAAATAAAAATAAAGAAGCCTTAATGATTGTGTAGCCTTAATTTTATGTATAACTATAATAAATATGGAAAGAATATTATTTTTAATAAAGATTGTGAAGTACTAATTGCAAGATATATGGATGAATAACTACTTAGTTATACAAACTAAAAAAGATATATTTAATATAATTAATTTATTATATGATAATTTGGAAATTTATAATACTATCACTTAGACATATATTATATTTTTATTTATATATTAGTTATAATAATATATTATAATTTTTATATTTTAATTAGTTATTTTAGTTGCCACTGACCTTATGACTTTGCCATTAAATAAAAATAAAATAGAATAATCATTTTATAATTTTATTTGATGCAGTTAGGAATAAAATGGTTATTTCATTTCATTTTTATGTTCGATATATCAACATAACATTGGAATGAAATGGAAAAGAAGTACTTAGCTTCTTTTTGTCTTGTCAAAAGATATTTTCTATTGAAAAATTAATCTCATTTGCTTATATAAGTAAATCTTTATGTCATTTATATATATTGTGATTAAAAAAATAATGTATGATTTTATAGTAATAAAGGAAAACAACTTCCTCTCTAAAAAAGAGGATACTATTTTCTATCACATTTTTTACATTCAATATTAAACAAGTAAAATATTTTTTATTATTTTAATATTTTATAACTATAAATATCAATAAATGAAATTATTCTTATGGAAGATATTTGCTATAAAAACAAAACAATTCTTAATAACAATAATATCTTTATAAAAATAAATATATATTTAATTTAATAATTTAAATTAAATATTTTATTATATAATTTAATATAATGAAAATATATTATATGATAAATGATAAAAATGTCATATTTTAAATTCTATTATCAAAATTACAATTAGCAAAAAAAAATTACACAACAAGAGCATAATAAATTCTAATTTTTTAATTTTTATTTTATATTAAATAATTTTATATAATAAAAAATGTCATATTTAGTTAATATCATTTATGAAATACACAACAAGCTTTAGTTGTTTCTTTTGGGCAAGAAGAGTAACTACAAAACCTTTGTATATGTTCAATTAATGCTCTTTAAGTATATATGTTTAATTAATGCTCTTTGAGTACAGTATGATGTCCACGTAACATCAATATTTACCTAAGCAACAAGGCAAGCATCCCCATTAATGCTTACCTGTTTGTAATTAAATTTAGGATAATTTTACCAAAAGTTTAAACAGTTGAAAAATTAATAAAATTTATCATTGGATTAATTTTTTAAAAATTTTAAAACAAATAAGTTAAACAAAAACATAAATTTTAAAGCAAAATTAATGATACAACATGAACACTGTTACCCTCTTTTATACTTCCCTAAAATTATTCCCTAACTTTATTCCCTGTGACAAGGTGTCAATGTAACCTAGTAAATTTAAGTGCAGTGAACCGTATTCTAGGCAAATTATAGTGTCCGTTTTCAAAAAAGCTACTACAAATTAAATCAACCAAATTTTACATAGATAGAATTTACATGACAGATTTAATTACACATGGATAACATTTTGTTTGCGAAATCATTTTTATATTCTTAGAAATATTTTAAGAAAATATTAAATTTTTATATTTAATTTAAAATTTTAAAAAAATTTATTCAAAAATATTTTTAACCCAATATTCCTCCATAATATTCTCATGGGAGATGAATATCTTGCATTTCTATTTAGTCATTTAAAAAAGGCTATTTTATCAATCCTTACATTAATGTTTTATCACCTCAATTCATCACTATATACTATTATTGACCATCTTCTTCCATCACTTACCGTTGTTGATCATTATCTTCCATTATCTACTATCGTTAACCATTACCCTCAACCACCTATCATTATTAACCACCACCCACTACCAACCACTGTCATTAATTATTGTTTATCATTGTTGACCATTATCTACCACCATAAATTAGGGACGATCACAAAGTGTTCAATCACTCCTAATTAACCAACTCAACCTGAAATTAGTTGGTTAGGAGCGGTTTAAATATGTAATTTGGTTTGCAATAGTTGGATTTTTGGAACATTTTTCGGGTCACGGTTAAGAGCAGTTTAATAACCTTTAACAGTATAGACCCATATCCAACTGATATGCCACCAAATTTTAGTGAAACAACATTTTATTGAGTAATTTTATTCCAAACCCAACATCAACATCATGTAGGACAAGGCAACTTACACCCAAAAGGAAATGAATTTGGTGTTTTCAAAACCCATACAATTTTTAGTATTTTCTTCGAAAATCTCTTAATGTTGGAAAGTGATGAGATGGATTTAACTCAAACAAACCTAAGATAGTTAGAATAAGAAATTTGCATACAAAAAATAACAAATCAAAGCATTTGTGCAAAGTAACTCATTTAACTATGTAAAGGCTAAGTATCAATGAGCACATTCATAGATAAAAATCACTTCTTTCAATTACACCAATTTTTAGGCAAAAAGATAAACAATGCAACACAAAATGCTCAATAAAACGTTAGTAGTAAAAAACAAAGTAAGGCAAGATCTCATACACTAACAAAAGCAAAAATAAATATCACAAAGTAAATTACTGAAAAATAAAGAGAATAGAGATAGAGAGATTCAAACTCCAAATCTATAGTGGTTCCTCCTTGGAAAACAATCCTCAAGGCATATATTCACTTCTAAGTTCTCAACCAATCTTAAATGTACTAAAATAATAATCCCTCCATGTTTAAACAGATACAGGGAGAAGCCTTTTATAATGATTACTCAACCACAATTAAAATTCCTTTTGAGAAGTTCAACCACTCACTTAAAAAGAGAAAACAAAGAGCTCAATCACTCATTTAACCTTATGTAAGGCTACCTCTAGGGAACCTAATAGTGTTTGAAAAATATGATAGAAAATTTAAAGAAGTCTGCAGTTCAGATTTACAAATTAAAGCTCAATAGATATGGAATCAATCAAATTTAGCTCATATAGAAGAATTTAGATAAAGAGTTAAAGCACAGATGTAAAGAGCATGTTTGCCTCTTAAGAATTAAGATTTTTCTTATGAGAAAATGTGTGAAATGGATAGCAAGAGAACAACACTCAATAAAAATGACCATTATTAAAAAAAAATTACCCTTCCAACCATGATCGCAAATTCAAATTTTGAAATTTGAGTAGAATCGCAATCAGAATCACGAGATTCATTTTTGAATCATTCAAGTTGAATTACAAAAAGGTATTGCAAATTGAAATTCTGTTCATTAAAGATGGCAAACCTTTTGTAAGTCTAGGATTATACGCAATCATACTCATGATTAGAATCACGAAAATCGAGTATTGAAAAATTTGATTCAAAACGTATAGAAATAGTTCAAACTGCGACCCAAAATGCAAGGTAGGAACACCTACCCTGTCCTCACAAGTATGATCGTAGAAACAATTGAAAACTACTCAAGTCTAATCACAAGGCCTACAGATGAAAATTAAACTTTTGCAAAATCATTTCAAAACATTTTAACCATTTTAAACTTCATAAACCAATCCAAAAACATGATTCTAAATTAAATGAATATGATAAAACATTTAAGAACAAGTTGGAAAGTTTTTGGTGAAATATTTCAAATGCAAAAACATATTTCCAGGTTTAAATAATTTGATAATTCATATAAGAACATCTTGGAAAGTTTTGGTTTTTGATAACTCATGTAAGAAAATCTTGGAATGTTTTTGTTCAAAGTATTTTCAAATGCAAAAACATATTTCTAAGTTTGAACAATTTGATAAATCATGTAAAAATATCTTGGAATGTTTTTGTTGAAAATATTTCAAAAGCTTTTGAGCAAAATATTGAGGCAAACATTTCAAAAATACTTCAAAGAAATGAGCTAAATTCAAATAATCCAATACCTTTATATTTTATCTAAAGCAAGGCCAAAACAACAATTTTATCAATTGAAACCAATGCCAGCCAAGAAAAACATGATAGAGCAATCTAAGAATTTGTCAAACAAGATTCAATTCTAAATCATGAAAAATTCTATTTAAGAAGAAAGTGTAAGGCCAAAAAAAAAAAAGACTATACCCAATAAACACCTAAGGCTAATCTTGAAGTGTCCAAGCATCTAAAACTCTAATCTTCTCAGTTTTCAAAACTTGGCCAACCAAGAAAAACATGATAAAGCAATCTAAAAATTTGTAAAACAAAATTCGGCTCTAAATCATGAAAAATTTTATTTAAAAAGAAAGTCTAAGCCTAAAAGAAAAGACTATACCTAATGAAGACCTAAGGCAAAATTCTTAAAGTGTCCAAGCATCTAAAGCTCCAATCTTTTAAGTCTTCAAAACTTAGAATAACTCTTCTTCCTTGATTTTCTTCTAGAGATGAGCATGACAAGAATAACTAACACTTGGCTCCAATACTCACTCCTTCTTCTTTATATAGTGCTATAAAGTAAACCTGAACTTTGCACTCCATATAGTTAGTCTAAACTAATTTATCATAATGCATGATTCGAATATATAACTTAAACAAATTAGAAACAAGTGCATCAATTACAATCTTATCATATATGTTCATTAACCATAGCATAGCATTCCAATTTACACTTGGAAATGATATAACATTAAGCACATTGAATATGATATAGCACAAGGACTTACATTACTATTTGAGAATATATACTCATTATTTGCTATTTGTCATTGTTAACAGTAGAATCTGGCACTACAAAGTGGGCTGGCAAAAGCCCAGAAGGAGCCAAGTCTGGTAGAAGAAACGAGCATGCCAAACCACAAGGTCACTATGCAAGGAACCCCAGCTCGCTAAAGATCCGAGCTCACTGGCTAAATAAGCTCAGAGTCGCGAACCAACCATAGCCTCAGCGTATGAGCTCAAGTTCGCTAGGATGAAGTCTTGCCCAGCTAGAAGCTCACTGAGGCGGGGCACAAAGCCAACAGACAACTTGCACCGCCAATTTGCAAAATACAACCATCGGGCCCCACACGTAGAAAGCAACCTACAAAAGCTAGTTTATAGTGCCCTAGGCAGTCTTGTACATTTAATATTTGATATAATAGATGTATAGTTTATTTAATTTTATTTGTACCCCTCTATGCTTCTATAAATGGGGGGCTGGAACCATTGTATAAAGATATAAGAAAAATTTAGCAAAAACTCTGCTGAAAATCATAAACAAAGCTCTATAAAAACTCCTTCAAACTAATAAAACATCTCTGTGGACGTAAGGTCTAATGCCGCCTGGATTTAGCTGAACCACGTTGAACCTTCATGTTTCAACCTTTCTCCTTCTTCCTCCCATCATCTCTCGTCACTTACCCCCTAACGACTAGAAAACAGCTTGGGTCCCAAAAGATTCCCTTCTATTAGCCGGATTTAGGTGTAATTAAAATCTACCATCAATATTTTGACATACCTGGTGGGAGGACCCATCTGTCTTCTGGTTATTTCTATTCTCCAAGTTCATCTTTTGTGTAGCCATAATGGCCAGAGAAAAAGCCATCAGAAAGTTCGGTACCCCTGATAATCGATTGGAAAGTCATACTACAAGTTCCTCTATCGCTAGAACTGTTAACGGTTTGGCCTCCCCGGTTCACTACTAACCCGCTATCACTATCCTCAAAACTAATGAAGCATAAACATGGCATTGATGCTGGGAAGCATTTGAGGGGTCAATGAGGAGGATGACTAAAGCATTCCAAATGCTGGCTCAAGCACATACTCAAGGTGCGCAAAGGCAAGCCGAAACCATCACACCTAGAAACATTTCCCAAAGGTAATGAACTAGAATTTCGAATAGAGCTAGTCACGAGCACATTTCAGGTCGTCATCCGTACGATGAAGAGGGTGTGAGAAGCTGCCAAGCTTCTAGTTAGAAATCTGAAGGATTATCATTGTTGGTGGAAGAATTGTTCCAAAGGGTTAAACAACTAGAGGCACACCCTTGAGCTCGAGATAACTAAAGTCACGCCAAGGAACAAACTCCCTTCTCTAGGAAGATCAAAATAGAGCCCCTCCACTAGAAGCTCAAAATTCCTACCTTCTCGTTATACAATGGAGATAGTGACCTGCGTAATCACTTGGACATGTTCAATGATTAGATGGATCTTCGAACAAGTAATCCTCTGATCAAGTACCATGTCTTTCCCATCACACTGGGAGACGTCCCCCAAACCTAGTTTAGGAACCTCCTGGCCCGCAGTATTAACAGTTGGGAGGAATGTCAGCAAAGATTTCTCATCCACTACAGGGCACTGAAGAGGTAGCTCACGCCCCCTGTCACCTCGCCATAATCTTTTAGCACAAGCATGAGTCTTTGAAAGACTACATTGCTCGATTTAGGCACAAGATCGATAATGTGGAGAGCTTATCCTACAAGAGCATTTTAAAGGCAATATCTGTTGGGCTTCACAAAGATGGCAAGTCATATAAAAGTATATACAAATCCCCAGTAACAAACCTGGGAGAGTTCTACGATCAAGTTGCTAAGCAAATCAAGTGGGAGGAGATTTTTGGTATGAACAAGTTTGAACTGGGCAACCTGGGCCAAAATAAGAAGAGGAATAGTTGTGATGACACAAAGAGTAGCTCCAACCCTTAGCTCGCGAAGAGGACCAAGGCTGAACGACCTCAACAATTGGCTCACCATGAGCACTACAATGTCTTATCAGATACTCCTGATAGGATTTATGCAACAAAAAGGATTAGGGAGGACTTCGGGACTCCTAGTCCCTTGCGGACTCCTCGTGTAGGTAGAAATACAAACAAATTTTGTGCATACCACAACGAAGTGGGGCATAACACTTCAGATTGTCGAGCTCTTAGAGATATTATTAAGGATTTGATTAAGAAAAGGGTGCTTGAGGGAGTACATATTACAGCCTACAACATAATAGCCTCCCCCGCCTTAGCGGGGCCCTGAGCACGAGCCGTCAATTGTGGTGAGAACCATATATTGATTCTACAATGTGGTATGTAAAAGTATAAGTCCTGTGTTCACTAGATTGGTGTAAATTTTTCAAAAAATGTTAACTTATTATCTAGCTCTTGAAAAGCGAGCTTGCCATCCCTCTAGGAAAAATGTATCCTTTAAAAATCAAATTTTAATTTATACCTGAACATCACACTAATCTGACTTATTTTCTAGTATCATGTTAGTGCAACCAATTAGGCATCGCACTAGCGTAACCTATCCCCTATTGTCTCGCTAATGCAATGGTAGCTTAAAACTCATGTATACAAGCTACTTTCTTAGCCACAGCATGCACGCAGCAATCTTACCATACATGCTAGTAACTTTCTTAACCACTACATGTGTGCAACTTAAAGCTTGTGCATGCGAGCCACCTTCTTAGCCATCATGTGCACGTAGCAATCTTACCATACATGCGAGCAACTTTCTTAGCCACCGCATGTGTGCAACTTAAAGCACATGCATGCGAGCAACTTTCTTAGCCACCGCATGTGTGCAACTTAAAGCTTGTGCATGCAAGCAACTTTCTTAGCCACAGCATGCACGCAACAATCTTATCATACATGTGAGTAACTTTCCTAGCCACAGTATGTGTGCAACTTAAAGCTCGTGCATGTAAGCGACTTTCTTAGCCACCGTATGCATGCAACAATCTTACCATACATGCGAGCAACTTTCTTAGCCACTACATGTGTGCAACTTAGGGCTCCTGTATGCAAGCCACTTTCTTAGCCACCATATGCATGCGACCTAAAATTTCACAGCTTTCATGCGACCTAAATCTTATAGCTCTTATATGACCTAAATCTCGTAGCTCTCATGCGACCAGATGCCTTAGTGCTATGTGACCTACTCATATATCACTCACATTCAATATACTTAGCTTATTTCTTAGTTAAGAAGCATCATCGATTGGCTATTCAGTTATTTTTATGTGCAAGATTAATATTTATCATCTAAGGTTTGCAAGACGAGCAGCTGAATACATAAAGAAAAAAAAAGGAAGTATTATTCATTAAAAAGCCTCAGCAAGGTACATTTACATCAGAAAAAGTCAGAATACAAGTCAAAGAAAGCTATAGCTAGTTTCTTCTAGAAGAAAGATTGTTGCACAAGGGGAAAGCTCCACCAATCAAAGGGCTAACCACTGAGAGACAAACCCCTGCCGACTGGAAACTCACAAGCTCACTTAAGTCACTAACTCTCTTCTTCCAACCCTTCCTCAATAGCAAGCTCTTCTTCAGTTTCACTCCTAAAATTAGGAAGTCTGGAAAAGCCCACCGAAAAGGCAAAAATGAGAAACCTCACAATCGAGAGGACATAATCTAAGATTTGTATGAGATCTCTCCACATTACCCAAGAAGAATTGTCTTTGAAGCTTCTTATGCAGCAAACCATACATGCCTCACTGATGCGGCTGTAGAGATCGATTAAATTAGAAATTTATAAAACTGAAGCTGCCTAAACTACTTGTAATATAGGCAACACAAGGTCGAGCCCTTGGATCATTTTAAGATGATGATATTAATCAAATTAGGAGCTAGAAATAAGGGGGGTTGGCAGAAACTACACTAACAGGTACACTAACAAGTAGAAATGAAAATGAATAAAAATAAACAACCAGCCCAAGGAAATCAACTAGCTTAAGATTAATGCATCCTTGATCACTAAATATTCATTCAATTGTTGATAATTATAACAAGAAGCCTTGAAATGATTAATGAATCTATCCTAAGCACTCAAGATTCAGCCAAGCAAATAATAGATCAAAAGCTCAATGCATTACTTAGTTTTCCTATCCTCTTCCTATAATTGATCATTAAGTAACAATCTTATAATATCTAAATCAA
>JANHAO010024252.1:0-11680 GCA_026873985.1 Saraca asoca
TAAATTGCATAAAAGAAAATCTAAAGCTAAAGAAGAGAAAAAAGAAGAAAGAAGAGAGAATTGACTTGAAACTTAAACTAGGATTTTAAACTATGAGATGGGATCTCTAGAATGGGTTACAAGGAGTCTTATTTATAGCCTTAAATCACGTTCACCATGGCTGGGCTTCATAACACAGGCTGGGTGTGTTTGAGGAGATTTGGATTTATCAATTTGGCCATGTCAGCACGCAACACGGCCTGGCCGTGTTCCGTGTCAGGATTCACAAATTTCTTCTCCAGCTTTCAGGCAGCATCGAGCACGGCCAGGCTGTGTTCTGGAGCACGGCCGTGCTCTGTGTTCTTTCTTGAATTTCTTTGATTTTTGCTTGTTTCTTCCATACATTCTTCTTGTATTTTTTTCTTGATCCAAATGTATCTTCATTCTTCAAGTTTTCTTCTTCTTTTCAACCATTTTCATTATCTTGCACAAGAAATACAAACCAAGAGCAGTATCTCAAACACAATATGAAATTAAAGTAAAAATATTAAGAAAACATGAAATACTATCAATAAATTAGACAAAAATTATCTTATTTTTATGCACTTTTTCCCATTTATCAGATTACTAGCCTGAATTCTCTATGGTGAAATATAAAAATATGACAAACCCTAAGTAGGAGCTCTACCATAGCATACATTTCATACTATATGTGTTGTAAGCCGATCTATACTAGAGAGTAACTAAATAGGTCTCTACTTTATCACTTTGTAAGCCCCATAAGACCTGTGAGTGCCTTACATTATACCCTTTGGGACTTGGATTTATATTGTAAATCTAAGGTTGAGTACTACTACTTTAGCTTGACTTCCAAAGACCAAGAATCAAGCGATCCAGTGGAACATGTGTAGGAAAGTAGCTTAAACTTAGTGGATTGACATATGTGTCTAAAGAAAAATCATTTGATTTTACACCTATGGGTTTATGGCTCATTGTCTAGACAGTTACATAAACATGGGTAGTTGGTGTAAACATGAGCACGAAGGACATAGATTAGTTTTTGCATAGCTCTATATTTAAAAGGGATCAAAGGTGCAAAAATCTGGTGTAAGCAGATTATTTGAGTCTTAAACAATCATCGATACCATGTGTAGGTGATATCTTTATTACCTAGGTGGTAAGCAATGATTTATGGTAAAAATCATGTCACATTAGTTTTAAGTTAAGATAAGACTCAAAAAATTAAATAAAAAGGATGTTCGCACATTTGTGTAGCTCGTACAAAGCCAAATTTGAGACTATGTTTTAAACTAGTCACTTTGTGATTACTAGTCTGAATTCTATATGGTGTAATATAAAAATGTGACAAGCCCTAAGTGGGAGCTCCACCGTAGCATACATTTCATATGATATATGTTGTAAGCAGACCTATGCGAAGGAGTAACTAAATGGGTCCTTACTTCATCACTTTGTGAGCCACATAAGAATTATGAGTGTCATACATTTATACCCTCTAGGACTTGGATCTATGTTGTAAATCTAAGGTTGAGTGTTACTACTTTAGTTTGACTCCTAAAGACTAAGAATCAAGCAATCCAGTGAAACATGTCTAGGAAAGTAGCTTAAACTTAATGGATTGACATGAGTGTCTAAAGAAAAAGTATTTGATCTTACACCTATGTGTTTGTGGCTCATTGTCTAGATGGTTATATAAACATAGGTAGTTGGTGTAACCATGAGCATGAATGACATAGATTGGTTTTTGCATCACCCTATATTTAAAATAGATCAGAGATGCAAAAATTTGGTGTATGCAGATGATTTGGGGTATAACAAGACTTGAGTAATGTCATACTAATTAGATGGTAATTTAATATTTCATTTCATATGAACATGCTACATGGGATTATTTTTAATCCTATTATCTATTAGTTATTTAATTTATTTAAATAATTAATTGAGATAAATAAGGAACTTAATCCTAAATAAATTTATGACGATGGTTAATTGATATTTTATAAGCACATTATCTACAAATTGATTTTATAGATAATTATTTTTTAAATCAGGATTATAAATTAATTGAGATGAGAGCTCCAAATTGGTTTTAAGTAAAGTAAAATATTCAAAAAAATCAAAGAAAATTCATGCTCCCCTCTACTATCATGGAAAACATGGATTTTCTACCTTTTTTTTCCTTATTATTTTACTTTCAGAGGTACCATCAAAGGTTCATATGGTTTGGAATGTATAATTTCAAGTGTGAAGGACTCTAACAATTGCGCTACAACTACCAAAAGAAACATTTGTTCGTGATTGTAGATCTAAAGTATATTTGAAGATCACGAATATAGATAAATTCATATGTAAGTAGATTGTGATTTAGGCCAAAATAACAAAACTACCATTGTTGAATTCAAAAATTACAAGAGGTAATAATAAATATTTACAAATATACTAATATAAACATTTAATTTTTTTCATTTTAATATTTTATTTTAATATTTAAAATATATCTTACATTTTAAAAAAATGAAATTATATGTTTAATATCCTTTT
The DNA here is from genome assembly GCA_026873985.1 of Saraca asoca. Taxonomy (NCBI): domain Eukaryota; kingdom Viridiplantae; phylum Streptophyta; class Magnoliopsida; order Fabales; family Fabaceae; genus Saraca; species Saraca asoca. The sequence goes on from JANHAO010024252.1 coordinate 2,539, forward strand.
CCGTACTAATCATCTCATTAGTTTTCTATTTACTCCCAGACAAGGTGCATTAATTGTGATAGCATATGGATATGTATTATTATTTCGATTACTTTTTATCAACTGTAAGTTAGTTATATTGACAGTTAAAACTTTTCTGCTTCCAAAAGCTATTCCTTCCCGTACAACTCTTATAAATTGGCAAGGAGGGACAAAACATAATTTTAGCATATGATATTATCTCGTATAAAAAAAATTTCACATTTATATATTCATGTATAGCCGTAGACAAATGATCATGGTTCTGATTAAATATATTCATGATATAAGGTTATCTTCGGTTACACACACTTTTTGCAAAAGAAAGAAATGCTGCCTATGTAATTCTTGTTTTTATAATCATACAACATTGATGAATGGCTTTTCCTTATTTAACCAAAAACAGGCTAGTGTCAATCAATTTAGACACCATGTGATGTGCGAAAACAACAAAAGCTATGTAGAAATTGTTACTCGTCAACTATGTTTGTCAAAGTAGATGAGATATCAAAAATAAGAAACTAGAAATATAAATATAACATTAATTTCAGTGATAGATGAAGGGACAGGAATGATATCAAGCTCACTCTAATTAAGTTTTCACTATCATAATTCCATTAAACTAGAAAGATGTTGTGGATTAAATAAATCGAGTTAATGAATTAACTTTTTTATTTAATACAAATAAATTATAAACTAAATTTAGTTCGAGGAAAAAGGATAGGTGGGATTCATATTTTATAATTAACAGTATATCTTGATCTAAAATTTTGAGAGATCAAATTCTTTATCTAAATTTTTTTTATATAATTACATAATATTAATATATGATTTTAAAAGTTTTGGGAGCCTCAACTCCATAGTCCCTTAGAAGCTCCACTACTCCCTCTAACTTTCACTCCTTTTAACTTTTATTTAATTTAATTTTATCCTCTAATTTTAAAAAGTAAAGCAATGTTAAATTTTTATTAATCGAGTTGTTAGAATGTGGGAAAGTTTGAAAAAGTATTAAATAAGAGTAGTTTGTGCAAAATATTATATATTGAGCAGTACTTATATTATGTGATGATGAAATTCTTGTGATGTGAAACAAATTTTATGTATGCAGAGTATGAATTTGAATAATTTTAAATAATACTCTTGTTAAAAAAATTAAAAGAATTTCAATGAATTAAAAAGTCCTTTATTATATTAACTCTACTCATAATCAAATATTATCACATTCAATTTATTTATTTTGATAAATTTTATCAACACAAGTTCAATATTATTTTATTTTTAAAACTTAGAAGAGTAAAATTGAATAAAATAACAATTAGAAGGGAAAATTAAAATTTAACGAAAGTGTGAGAAACAAATATTTTAGCCATTAAAAATTTGTACCTTTCATTTGAGTGAAGAAAATGTTGAATGCAGCGGAGGCATTAGTTGTGGACTCAACTACCACGCGGTTGGGAGAGTTGTAGTATTCAAATCTGGAAAAGGTCATAGAAATAGGATTTGCGATTAATGACTCCTCCGGGTCCGTCGAGAATTTTGTCTTCTTTTCCTTATCCCACTGACACTATCCGTACCTGTTTAATAGTACACCTAAATTACCCAACCCTCTTTAATCCATTTGCACTTTTTACTTAAATAAAAGTACTACACATACACAGTAAAATTAAAAATTGCAGAGATTTATTTTTATAGGATAGAGATTTCCAATTGGAGTCAATTTCTTGTGTAAAGATGGGGTCCTCCGTGCAAGAATCTTTAATATGGGCATTTATTTCTATGAAGTTTCCTTAATTTGTGTGGCTTTTTGCTTCCTACGCGCTTGTGTAGTTATCTTGAGAAGGATGTTGGTTTTTCATTTGGAGATATGGAAATTCTAGAGAGAATTTTTGTATTATAGTTTGCCAACCTTCAAAGCAAATGTAGCAACAAAATGAAACAGAGGTTTATGTAATATATCAGGAGAGCACTTGAATGTTCCCTAGACTACCAGAGATGGCAGGAACCGAGTTAAATGGAGGATTTTTATATAAACTTTTCTTTCCATTTTTGGAACAGTGCCAATTTGCTCAAACTACAAGAAATAGATCTATCTATTTATTGGTTCCTACCATTGGCACAGTGACAGTGGCCTATAGGGGAGCCTGTTGGTGTTGGATTTTCTATTACTATTCTATTCTTCAATTCCTGGGTTTTGACACTCTTTTTCCTTACTCCAAGTGGAACTTAACTCTTACCAAGACTTTACCATTTATGACACACACGCTCGCCCATTGTCTTTACTCTTCCTAGTTTCGACACCAGAGGGGAATGATTATCTGCCTCCTCTTTTCTAGACTCCAGTTTCAAATTGAATTCATACTATACATCTAAAACATAATTTATCCACTATTAAAGCAAAGCCCAGATACAAACACCACACCCTTTCTAAGTTTGACACGCAACGGGCAAATTAAGCAAAGAGCAAAAGAGAGCCTGTGTTTGTGCGTGTTAATGATGTAGGCCCTAAGCTCATTATCGTAGATCCAAATTAGCTGCCTTGAACTAAACAAGGACGCGCCTTGTGATGTTGATGTTCATGTAGATATGTGGCTAGTTAAAATGAATATATCAGCTTAATTAAACTAAACATTTCAATGGACCGAGCTCGATTTCTCAAACACCTCAACTTTCCATATTTATATTTTCTGCAAATAAATTCATTGTTTTACGTTACAATATAATATTTTTTCTTATCAAAATTGTATTTTTGATCATATCTATAATTTGCAAAGAATAATGAACCACATATCAAGTTCCCCAATCATAGAAACCATATTGCATGATAGTCTATGATTGATTGGATAGTCACCAAGAACTTTGACAAGTGCAGTTTTAGAAAAAGTTTCTACATAAAAAAAGTCTCTATTATCATCCCTGGGTGGAAATTTAAGGGTGTTTTGTTGGGTGGACAACTTTTTATGTTTCTCATGAATCCTCACTATGCTTTTCATCCTTTCAGCCTCTCTACATATGACCTAATACCTATCACACATCAATTTTCATTTGCCAAAGATAATTCTAATACTAATAATTAGTAAACAAAACTTGGACAAGTATGCTATTTTAAGTGTCTAGGGTTCTGTACTACTACGACGTCCAAGTCTATCAGTATATACAGAATAAAGTTAAATCATAATTAGTATTACACATAATTCTGCAGTACTGTTTTTTATAAGAAAAAAAAAAAAAGAATGTGTAGTGGTGTATATATATTTAACTCCATTCAGAGTTCACGGAATTAATACATATATTCACTTAAAATTTTCTTAAAATGGATTGAATGTATTTGCACGCGCTAATAACTAAAGTGAGGAATATGTGTATATATATGTCTGTTCATCCATCTACGGTCACCATCACCACTGGTCACTGCCAAACTTTTGTCCTGTTTTGACATAATTAACACTCTCAACTTCTCTTCAGTCATCTCTCTGCAATCTCTCTGCAATTCATGTAATTAACCCTTGGTTCTTATTCTTACGGAACCCACATCCCTTTCACCTTCGAATGACCAATGGCTTCTTCACTTTCTCTCTCCCTCTCCGTACTATTTAACTCTCAGTTTGCTTAAGCTTTTCTGGAAACAAAAATCTGATATCATCTGATCCCACCCTTCAAAAGATTTTCTCTTCTTACTCACCTCACCTCACCTCACCTCAGGAATCATTCCACCCATTACTGCACACACTCATAAACCACATCACTTCTAATTAAACCCCAACCAAACCAAACGCAGTTACTGTCCAAACTCTCCCTCCATTGAAATCCATCGCCTCCCCCTCTCTCTCTCTCTCTCTCATATTCCCATGGACACCATGCACTATTTTCGTAGTCATCTCTCACTTGTTAATACATTAATCTTCCATTTCCAGAATACTTGAACACGCCTCCTTCTTCCTTTGCATGATATACTCTTCTTTTTTTAGCACAAGAGAAAACCCTAGAACAATAGAAGTGGCTTTGTGATCTTCTTACATATCATCGCCTCCGTAAATCTTACCCCTCTCAACAAGATCCAAAGGAAATCCAAATCAAACAAAACCTCTCAAGTTCTAAAAAGGAAAAAAAATATACTTTTAAACTTGATCTATCCAGATCTTGGTTGACATGGATTTGGTCTCTGAATCAACGGCTCAGAGCTACGAGAGCCCGGTGACCCCAGCAACAACTCCAAACACAGCCTCTGCCTCGTCTCCGTCTTCAGTTAATGCCAACAGTACACCGAGCCGCTATGAGAACCAAAAGAGGAGAGACTGGAACACTTTCTGCCAATACCTCAGAAACCACCGTCCGCCACTTTCTCTGACCATGTGCAGCGGCGCACATGTCCTGGAATTCCTTCGCTACCTTGACCAGTTTGGCAAGACCAAAGTCCACAATCAAACATGCCCTTTCTTTGGCCTCCCGAACCCACCGGCCCCTTGCCCTTGCCCTCTTCGTCAGGCCTGGGGTAGCCTAGACGCACTCATCGGCCGCCTCCGTGCTGCTTATGAAGAACACGGTGGCCGGCCTGAAACGAACCCTTTTGGTGCTCGGGCTGTGAGGCTTTACTTGCGAGAGGTCCGTGATTTTCAGGCAAAAGCCAGAGGAGTTAGCTATGAGAAGAAGAGAAAGCGGCCAAAGCCAAAGATGACTTCTTCCCCCAATGCTACCGCTGCTTAGCGGAGGATATTGAAAGAAAGAGAAAAATCGACCATGGGCTATGAATTGAGGGATCATATTCATGTCATATGGTAATATCTTTCTTTCTTTTGTGTCTTTTTTTTCAATAAGTATACGAATGGATGGCTGTTTTGTGGTACTTTTTGCTTGTTTTGCAAAGACTGTTGATGAGAAGCCCTTGAAATTGTTGTGAGCTGGGAAAAAGTAGTACAACATAGTGGAAGTACCACAGGAGCTCTAAGCTCGCTGTCCACCAAGTAAAGCATTTGTGTTGAGCACCAGTAGTAATAGTAATAGTAGACGAAGCAATTATGATTATTAATTTGTACCCCAAAATATGAGATATATACGTTTAGTGTATTTATTCTTGAGCCATTCACTTAATGTCTTATCTATGTAACGGAAATTGTTGTGCTTATTGAAAATTATTAGATTCCCAAAGGATAAGGTGCTGATAATGTCGTTATGTATTCCATTATATGTATTGGTAACTGCACTATCCATGTAGGAATGCATTTTCCATATTGTTCCATCCAGAGCTTTCCTAATATTAATTTTTGCTTGAACATCTCTAATTATGGAGAAATTCCTGGATATACTTAATGAAATCAATTACAAATAGACACATATAATTACATTTGAATGTTACTTAGTTACTCAAGGGAGTTAAAATTTATCATAAAACAGTTTGTTGAGGGTTATCTTTATTGGTGTGCTTACATTTGTTGAGGATTTGACTGGAACTAAAATGGTAATGACATAACTAGCTTCTAAGCATTGGATGAGTGGAGAGTTCACGAGCTTAATAATTGATGGTCAAATCCGGTTAGGTACAATTTTCTTCTTAAAGTTATGATCTTGCAAAATCTGTGTTAGACAAGAAGACAAAACTTGGATTATCTTCTCTGTTATAGATTCCAGCTAAAAACGGACGTGTCAAACGTAAATGGATTTAGATATAAAAGAATGAGTTTTAGTAAATCTTAAATATGATGAAAGTGGTGACTGTCTGCCTTGCGGGAATATCTGGTTGATTAGTTCATCTTCGATAAAAGAGAGATGCTCCTTTATTCAATTATCTCAAGCTTTTCTCAAATTATGCTATTGTGCTATGCTGGCTTGTTGGGAAGAATTAGTAAAACTTGATTTATTTATGCTTTTAGCTTTAAATCCAAAGATGGACTCATCATGATGGCTATGGTCACTTTTCATGATTCCAAGTGCGATGGAAATAAAAAAAAAAAAATGAAAGGAGGAAAGTGGGATATAAACTTAAATTATATTTCTTGACTTGCTATGTGAAATATTTTCTCCCCACCTCCCTCTCCTTTTGCAGAATATGCTTGAAATTGTAAATTTATATATTCCTGATTAGTTAGCTAGCCGCAGACTATAGTTGCACATATATGAAGTACATTTAAATCTTGATCAGTCGGGAATATGGAACTCACTGTGGCCATTGCTTTGATTTCAAGATGAGCAGATGCTTTTGGTCACAATGAATGTGTTGTCTGGAGTTGATAAAAAAAACATGGTTGGCATGAAGTAATTGATATGATGCCCTCTTTCTGTTTTGCATGGCATTCAATTAACTTAGAAATTGGTAATGAGATGTGAAAAGCTATTTCTTAACAAGGAAACACAACATGCATTTCAGAATAGGAAAGGATTCCTCTGGACTGTAAGCTTGTGTATTGATAGATGCTCGACTGTTTTAACATGGGTACGTAACTTCAATCTTGAATAGGGTCAAAATTGATTTAAAACAATGCAACAAATTAACAAAACATGTATAGAAATTTACAAATTTATTTTATAAAGAAAAAGAGAGTTTTTGTTTAAATTTAATATGCAAAAATGCCAAACCCTATTTTTGGAACCTTATGTTTGATTATTATTTTTAATGAGTATGTAAGTTGTTGGCAATTGCTTTCTATATATTAATTAAGTACCTTTATTTTGAGAAAAAGAAGCAAGCATGCACGTACGAATGTCTTATCGCTTTGGTGTAAGTAGCTCGGAATCTTTGCCAGCAATTTACCACTACTTAACATGGAAAATAAATATGATTAATGATTAACCACTTCCATCTCTTTTTTCTTCAGATCCATTATGTAAAACGGAATGCCATGTCTTATCTTTGTACTTATCAGTTCAAACAACACCCATATTCTTGTTTTTGAACAAACAAACGCAAGTATATTAACTTAGTACAATACTTTTACCATGGTTATATATTAATTATACATAAAAATCGATATTGAAATTGAAATCTTTCTCTTAATCAGGGACAAGCGAGGTAACTGGCATAAATCCCCAAGTCAAGTAGCTATAGCCAGCAACCTATGCTTTAGTTTACGACTTTTGATTCAAATTAGAAAGTCTATGAACATAAAAAAATATCAAGCACTTTGTTCCAATCCAACCATGCACAAGGATTCCTTCACTTTGTAGCCTAATTCTAAGTCAAAATGATTGGACATTAGACCAACAAATTAACCCACAATAATAATAATATAATTAAATTTTCTTTTTGGTTTTGTTATTGGCGTCTAGCCACAACACAAGACTAGAGTAGTAAAAAAGTAAAGCTAGCTTTAGGCTCAAGACCCAATTAACACCGTACAAGGGATTCCGCAATCTACGCTCCACCTGAACAGCAGTTTCAGATGCTTGACACGTGCAACTCCTATGGAGCCCAGCAGCCGCGTGCGCCCACGTGGACATTTGTACTACCTGTCGGCAACTCAATGCCCTTGGACACCTCTTTCCGCCTTCATCGGCCCTCGCGGCCGCGACCTGGACGTTGAATCCCCCCTATACCATTGTGCTTCGCTTTCCATCTTCGGCCGTCTCCCATTTTGCTATTTATGGCTGAATCAAGCCATCGGATCACATTTCCATGCACTCGGGACCTACTTTCTTTTTTCACATTAATACACTTATCATACCTATAATCTTTCGTCTTTTCTATCATTTAATTTAATATTTTTTTTCATTATTATATACAAAATACATTGTATATAAATCAGTTTACACTTATTAATTTAAAATTTTTTACTAATAAATAAATAATAATAATATAAAATTATTTCATATATATATATTTAATTAAATTTAAATCTTGTATATAGTGGCACAATTTCAATGTTCCTATTGGGTGACTCAAACACTCCACGTTTATAGAGCTTAATGAACCATTTGTAAATGATGCGTGAATAGAAAAATATATTTACATCATTCTCTTTTATATCTAATTGTTTGAAATTATTCTGAAAGCGAATTGAACTTATTTATTATTAAATTCATATGTAATATTATTTGTAAATTTAATTTAAACAAATTAAATTCTTGTTTTTAGTCATAACGACCTAAAACTCTTTTATTAAAACAAAAAGAAATATTGATTTTCAAATAGTACATTGAAGTATATGAAATAATTTTCCTGTGATTAAATTGATAAAAAAATTCATTTCTTAAGTTGTTATACCATGAATAGAGGAAATGAAAATTAAATACTTTGATTTTATATGAGTTATCATTGACATTGTATCCTTGCAGTGACAGATGTTCAAACCAGTAGGGTCTGATTGTTTTCATGAAGAACACAGAAAAGGTTGTGTAAGGTTGTCAGAGATGCAATCCAATGGCCTTCAGCCATTGAGCAATTTGACGGTATGGTTTAATGACAAGTAGCATGACAAAGGTTTTAAATTTAAATGTTCCTGCTGTCGAATAAAAACAGGAAGCAATGGTCTTCATCAAGGTATCTGATAGTCATGTCGGCTACTGTTTACAATTTCATTTACGGAAACAATTTATTCTGTCATGTACCTCAAACAAATTAATAGAGTGATAGGTAAAAATTTAAAATATGGGATTAAGAATAGATTTAAATCTTTTTCTTATCTCGTTAAAGATTTTTATATAATTTTTATTTGTTTCTTAGTTCAATTATATTTAGATGATGAATTATGTAATTAAAAATTTAATTCAACAGAAATTGAAGATTAATATAAGCAGTAATAAACGAAAATTTAAAATAAGAATTGAAACACAGATTTTTAAAGTGGTTCACCTTAAATTGAAACCGCAATTCAAGTCTACTCCACTTGATTTTTCTCAACTGAAAGACCTTTTTAATTGACTAGAAAAATATCAGGATTACCATGCTCCTAAATTACCAGTTTTACATCAAACCACAAGAATTAATAGACTTCTTGCTAACTTAGAAGAATTGGACACAGACTCTTCTAAACCTAAAAGAAATACACAAGATTTATAGGTACTTGCTAACCTATATAAGATTTCTAAATTCCTAGAAATTTCAAAATAAACATCAGAGATTAAGAGTGAAAGAAATACAATACCAGATTGTTTAAGATGTAAATCTTAAACAGACTAATGATAAACTCGAATAGAG
>JANHAO010024253.1:0-11838 GCA_026873985.1 Saraca asoca
CTCTCTCTCTCTCTCTCTCTCTCTCTCTCTCTCTCTCTCTCTCTCTCTCTCTCTCTCTCTCTCTCTCTCTCTCTCTCTCTTTTAACTAGTTCTTTGTTTGTAAGCTTTTTATCTCCAAAACCCAAAATCTAATAGCCATATATATAACCTCCTAATTTATAAATTCTAATATACATTACATAATTATCAAGTTATATTGCATACATTTAATACACATTTGCATAATCTTCACAAATACAATTTTGATCATAAATTTTTTGAGTTTATAATGATTTAAGTGAACGTGTGAGATTTTTGTATATAATTATATTTATTTATCTAATTTTTTCTTAAGAAAATTTTATAAAATTTCAATCTTTTTATAATCAAATTATCTATTTTTTAAATTTTAAAATAAAGAAATGTTGAGACAAAATCAATGACTGAATTATCAAAATACTCAACACAATAACAAATTGTCTTCCCGTAAAATTACCCTCTCTCTCCCATGAGTGGCTCCTTATCCCAACTAGTCTGCTCAAAATCCAGATCCTATCTAATCACAAAATCCTGAAGCCCGGCCCACTTAAAGCTTCCAAAAATCATAGTAAATCACATATTAATGATACTCCATTCAAGTACACATAGTGTCCCAAACTCCACGCACACACCCTCGCTCCCAACTCCTCTCTATCTCTACATAATCTCCTGCTTCTGTTCGGCAATTTAGCGCCGCTTCGTTTTCCCTGTTTTCTTCTTCGCTCTCCGGCAACCTTTTTCCTTCCTCGCTCTCTCCTTTCACGGCCGGAGCACCACCGTTCGGTGCTTCACGGACACGCTCAACCTCGTCGACGCACTAGTGGGTGCTGCTAATGGCGGCCACTGCAGTTTCTGACGTCTCCGAAGGTCCCGTCCTCAGCCTCATCAGCAAGCGCCTCCGCGCTCTGCGCAAGAAATTCAATCGTATTCTGCAGATGGAAGAATCCATTGCTCAAGGGAAAACACTCAATAAGGAACAAGAAGAAGTCCTCCGCTCGAAGCCCGCCATCAGCGCTCAAATCGACGAACTCGAGAAGCTTCGCCAGCCCCTCTCTTCAGCTGTCAAGGAAGAAATCAATCTCGCCCTCCAAAACCACCAAATCTCCCTAGAAACCCAACCCCTAGACGAGCCGCACCAGAAAACCGACCAACCCGAGTCGAAAAATCTTGACTTTAGCCACCCAGTGGTGGAAGATCTTCTTAATCTGCTCTATTTCGGGTCACTGTTTGACGTGAAGTCGCAGAACGATTTCACTTCGACGATGCTTACCAGGACTCATGAGCGGGGTTGCTGCTTGACCTATGATTATGTCACAGATGATGCTACCGATCTGCTCAGCGAGAAGGATTTGGATTTGATTTCAATGCTGGGCGGTTTATTGATCTCGCGGCCGGCGGATTCGAGTTTGTCCCATAAGAATGCTTTGCAGCGGTGCATAGACCATGCCAAATTGTGGCTTTCTAACGCTGACCAACCTATTGACCCTGATGCTGATATTGGCTGTAAGTTTTCTTGAACTTGTTCAAATTTACTTGCCTTTCAGTTTTCTAGGTTTTGTTTAACTCCTGAATTAGTTATGTCTATCTCAATTTGGCTTCCTCATGGTGACTTCTAAGTTGTTTTTTAGATGCGAATTTGAGGGAGAGGTTGAATAAGATTATGTCTTCGGAGTACTTCACAACCACTCCTGAGATGAAAGCTCCGGTTGAAGTTGCTGCTGCTGCTGGAAATTATGCTTCTTTTCAAGTGCCCGTGCAGGGCTCTGTGGTAGCTTCCTCAGTTCCGGTTGAAGTCGAAGGTTCGATTTCCCAGTCTCAGGAGAAGGTATGCGTACTGCTAGTGATTTTTAAATTTGATATTCTTGGTATGACTTGCTGTTTAAATAGTTAATTCATACTGCTAGTCTTGCAAGAGTCATGTGTAAAACTAGCTGTGTTGTATCATGTGCAATTTATGGCGTTTGATAGAACAGTGCAGTCCTGTTCTGATAATCATCAGTTTTTCTACCATTTTTTTGAATAACTTCCTATGTTTTGTTGTTAAATACATTGTGGTCTGAGAGTGACAGAACTTTTATTGAAAGGTTGCTTTTAGTTGTGATATATTATGAGTAAACAGACAGGGATGGGAGAACAGTGTATGCTGTTCTCTCTCTTTTTTTTTTTCTGCTATCATTTTGACACTGCATATACAACTTTAGGGTGAATCAATGGGGAAATCAGGTCAACTTGCGAGTTGAGTTTTGATTTTAGTGGATTTAGACTTGTAGGAAGCCATTAAGTTCATCTTAAATTAAACTGCTTTATGACACGGTGGATATTTGGTATGAATCAGACTTTAGGAGTCATCATCTTCATTTATAAATTAGCTTACTCTGTAAACTGCCCCTATGTTTTTCAGCTGGGAAAAGAATTTGTTATTGGTTGTCATGTTTGTTTGGAATTGAGATAGAGTGGAACTCTAGAAGCTGCCTATTGGGATCACGGAATTTGAAGTCTGTACTTGATCCTTAGAAGATTGTGATGATTAATTTTCTGTCATTAGTAATAAGAGCATAAAATTTTGCAATAGATGATTGTATAGACTGAAGTCATCCCTAGCAGTTAATATGTCAGAAGCTAGCATTTTAGTAAGTAAGTACACACTGCATATGCATATCTGTCAAGGAGATTGTAGTTATGCCTTGAAGAATGCTTCCCCTTTACCTCTTTAATACACCATCAAAATTTGGTCTATATGGATATGCAATGGGGTTCTGGTATTTCTGTTCTCACTTCTTTAGGTTACCAATGTGAGTTTCATGTGGGCACGGCCACAAGGGTGGGTGTTTCTTACATGTAGTCTAGTGAACTTCAGTCATTTTTGCTATTTGGAGGTAAGAAAACTATTGATGTTTCAGCTTTATCTGTAGTTGAATAGAAGCAGTAGAAAATTTGCTTCAATGCATGTTTTGACCAGGTAAACCTATTCATAAGTAAGGATTCAATTATTAGATATGCCTCCAAGTAATATTCTGACCTATGCCTTGGATGTAATCTCATGAGGAAACAGGAATTCATAAATAAGATTTGAAGTGTGGCTCTCCCATCAATGACTTGTATATCCTCTGGCATAAACATACATGTATACTCAACAGAACCATGTTCAATGTCAGTTGAGTTATTGTTTATTTGATTTGGTTACACATCCCCCTTTCTAAATATCAGCAAAGGGTTGTTACTTAGTCTCCCATTCTAAGTGGTGATCTTGTGTGGTTGCCCTGTTTCGGTAGACTGGATAAGATGAAAGCCTTCATTAACGTATAGGCATGTCTTTGTCAGTCTGGCTGTCTCAAATGGCAGATTAAATTTCTATATGGGAATTTTAAGAGGGATAAGGGACAAAGAGCTAAAGAGGGAATCACCTCCTTGGCTGTCTAATAGTATGTGTTGCATCTGCCTTGTACCTTCAGGCAGCTGATGTTTAGAGATTACTTGTGTACTGCATACCGCAACGTCCTTAGGTATAAGTTTGACCAATATGAATGAGAAGTTGACTCTGGCAACTGAAGTTCGTGGTTGTGTAACTTGTGTTTCTTGCTCTTTAACATAAGCTTGCTCTCTAACTAGTGTCATAATATGACACTTTCTGAAAACATACATTGTTATAGGAATGCCTGGTTCTTCACTGTGGAAAGCTTGGAATTTTCTACTCTTCATACTAATTCATGGAGATTGCCAATTTTTTGACCATGTTATTATTGGGGAATCAATTTCAGGCTTTCATTATGATCTTTGGTTTCATAAGAATTAAAAATTTTCAAACAACTTTTGCATGTAACTCTACTATATTTTGGATAGTTTTTAGGGTTTAATTTGTTTCTTCTTGTTAACAATCTAGATACCCTGAAAGTATGTGCTGGCTCTCTAAAATTTTGTTTTGTCAATCCTTGAGATTTCTTCTGTTTAGTCTGTCAAAAAGCAATGTTGTGTTGGAATTCAATAAATGTATCTTACTCCTGATATTAAGAACTGTTTAATATATTGAAAGATGAAGACACTGTTGATCTAGAACTTATATTGAGATCTCTGTGTTCCATCAGTTATATCATATAAGCTTATGCTTGGCTCATTTGAAAAATAAAAATCTGATTGTGTGGCTTGAGCTTGTTTGAATAGGCAATGGAGTGGACTTCTAACTGAGTCAAGCCTGAGTACCTCCTGGTCCTCTTTTATTTGACTCTGGTGTCAACAATCATACGCATCATACCCTTGTTCTCCTCCTTATGTTTTGCTTTCCTTCACTAACGGGATTGAAATCTTTTTCTGGCTAATTTTTGTTCTTTGTATTGTGGGTTTGGTAATCATAAACTTAATTATCATATTGATAAAATTTCATGAGTATATATTGGGAAAAACAAAATGACATTGTTCTTCTCCCCGCTGGGTTTAATGAAAGTTGGTGTGAACTGCCCCCTGTAGGAGGCACTACGTTTATTTGTGCCTGTGCTGTGAAAAGTTTCAGTTTTTGTGCCATCTATTGATTAAGTACTTTTAATCAAATAAATGCTTCAATCATGCCTGGAAAAATAAATTCTGTTTAAAAATGATGGCTCACAAGTTCCATTGCCTTTTTCTTTTTAGGATGAGGGGACAGCAAATTTTGAAGGACATGAAACTGGAGAATATGAATCTGAGCCTGAGGGGGAGCTTCAGACGGTGATTCTAGTTTCTGCCCAGATAGTTTTGGCATATAACTTGCGATTTTGTCTGATGTCAGTCCTTTTTTTCCCCCCTCTTTGCAGGATGAAGTAGAAGTAGAAAATGCTGGTGAGGTGGTATCAGCCCAAGAAGAACAGATCAATCCACAGGCAGATGTGGAGCAACAGTATTATCCCAGAAGATACCAGAACCACAGAGGGGGCCGTGGAGGTGGTCGGAGAGGCTATTCAAATGGTCGTGGTGGAGGTCGTGGTGGCAGCAGAGGAGGTGGTTACCAAAATGGTCGCAACCAATACTATGACCAGCCCGCAAATTATTATCCAAGGAACTATTATAGCAATAGAGGGAGAGGGGGCAGAGGCGGTGGCCACTCTTACAACAACCATGGTTCTGGTGGTCAAGTTAATTATGCTGCAGCTGATGTGGGGGTGAGATCATGATGAGTCATGCATTGTTCATACTGTTCATTAGTTTTATATATTAGGTGGTGTACTATTTTAATCGGCTCACATTAAATTTATATTTTGAACAATTTTGTGACTGAGTTCAACTTTCGGAGTCCATCATTTTGTAGTCAATAGTCTCACACACGAGGAGAAACTCTTTCGCGGACATCTCTTGGTCTTGATTATGTGTAGCTTAGATTTTCTGCTCTAGCCTCTGGTTGTTTGCACTGCAAGTATTTCTATCTGTTTGGATGCCATGGTTAACAATTAAGTGTGGCAAGTCTCATCTTTGTTTCAAGCCATGAATTTTTATATTATCTGTTTGCACTAGCATGTCATTGTTTAAGGGTGATGGACCTGAGGATTTTGAAGAAAGCAAAGTGATTGTTCATGTCTTGGTTTTATGGAAACCATTGTACACTTGTGTGATTAAATGAAGAGTGGTGCAACCAACGGACTACCCTTTGGTTCACAATGATTTGATTTCATTCTGTGATTTGTTAGGGTTTGTTTCCTTTTACTTGATTGATTTTTGTTAGTGTAGGCAATTTTTAAGTTTGATTCTTTCTTTCTTTCCCTTTTTTGGCTTAGAAAAGATATTAGCATGTGGATGTTTTAAAAGGAGATATGGTCTTAAATGAAGTGGTTTTAGAAGAAAGGAATTGAGTTTGATATATTTTGTTTGCCTCAACTAGTGAGTCAATTCCTGGTAGGTCAACATGTGTCATTACCTGCTCTGAGATTCTAATTTCCTCTTTTTCTAAAACAATGAGTTATGCATTTCACTTTGTTATGTCGTTTCCGTATAAAATTGGGTTGTGCGTCTCTTTCAGAACTTGACAGAAGTAGCATAAGTTGAAAAACAAAGGATGCATGGATTTTTTTTTTTTTTTCAAAGTAACAAGTTGTCGCCAATTTTGTTAATTTTTTTAAAGAATAAAAGTTTGTATTGTTCAATTTTATTTTTTGTATACTTCTGTACAAATTGGAATTCTTTTAATATTTTGTTTTAAAAAAAGTGTGGAGCATTAATTCCATTCAAAAAATGATTAAAAATTACAAAGCTTGTAAATTTGCATGGAAATAAACCCAAGAACTACAAAAAAAATAAAAATAAAAAATGAGGAGACTATACTGAGTGCTTCGTCTTTGTATGGAGATGAGGATAGACACGGCGAAATTTGAGATGTGCATTTGACTTTGTCATGCTGGAATTTTGTTTCTATAATGTTGTGCCTATACTTTTTCTTTTCAAGTAGAAACAATACTACCATTTGGCAAAACAATATTAAAAACTGAAAATTTGAGTTACAATTTGTTAAAAAGAAATACGAAGAACATTTTTCCAAACAGTATTTTTTTTTATAAATTTTTAAAAACTATAAACTATTTTAAAAAATAGAAACCAAACAGAATCTAAACTGCTATTTCCACGAGAAACAATAGTTAAAACACACTAAAAAATGCCAGAAACTTGCATCCGTTGAATCAAAGCGGCAAACAGTTTTGTAATGAAACATCTAATCTTGAATTAATATCTTTATCAAATCAATTGTTTTCGTTGACTTTCAATGCTGTCACTCTCTGCGGATTGCATTATGATATTCAGTGATTCGAGGAAAATTTATTTGTTTGCCACTAACTTTTAGATTATATATGAAGACATTACTTTGCATTTTTACAATTTAAAAAGCATATTAGCACTGTAAATCTCTAAAAGTGAACATATATGTTTTTTGCCATAACAAATTGCCCAGCGTTTCAGTGTCAAATGGCTACAATGGACGGCTTAGCTTTGGTTTTTTTCCTGAGTGAGTGAGTTTTTGTTTATTCTTTTTGTCGGCTGGAATTTTACTTTTGCATTTTGACTTTATTAATTAATAGAAATGAATAAATGCTTCAACAAAAAAACCAGAATGATATATATTATTTATTATATGCACCAATTAAAGTAGGGGGAAAATAGTGACTTAATGACTCGTGGTTCACTATAGTCATCCTCAAATTTTAAAGATTAAAATATATCAAACCTCCGTATATTTTGATTCATGTGTATATAATTCTCTGATCCATAAAAATATACATTTAATCCCTTGATACTTTAAAATATGTACACTTTATCTATCTTTATTTATTTTTTTACTCATAAATATAGTGAATTAGTATATTTTAACCTACAAATAATATATATTATAAATAATAAAATACATACATGACATTTTTCATTCAAATATTTGAAGTTGGTGCATTTTATATAAATATATTATTTTATTATAAATGTTTCTAATAAAATTACTTCTTTTTGTATTAAATCAATATGTTTACAATTCATAAAACTAAAATAATTTAAATTCATCAAATTTTATATTGAAAATAATATTATTTTTATTATAAGTATATAAATTTAAAAAATTAAAATAAAATATGCAATATTCATATATATTCTTTTTTTATGATATATATTATTTGTAAGTTAAAATTTATTAAATTCTTAAGTTTATAAGTAAAGAATAGATAGATATAAATAAAATGTATATAACTTAAAAATATAAAAGGGTTAAATATACTTTTTTAAAGGTCAAAAAATTATATGTACATGATTTAAAGTATAAAATATTTGATATATTTTAGCCAATTTTAAATTACTCTTTTTCATAAAACATTTCAATTATATCGGTTAATAAAAAAAAATATAGTTACAAATCAGTAACTTTTTATAAAATATATTTTTTTCACGAAGTTTATTCTTAAATTTAATATATTTATCATATAAATTATATATACAAAATTATATGTTAATAAGAAATTAATTAATATCTTGTCAAAATTGATAAAAAAATATATTTTTAAATATAAATAAATTTCAAATTATATATTTATTATTCTATATTTCTTTTTTCAAATTTTGTACGTGAAATAAATAAAACATAGGGGATTCATCTCTGACAATTAGTGCGTCCAACGTTTTCCTTTGGGCATGAATGGGGACTCAAGTGAACAATAACTTTGCATGTCGACGCCAACTCTCTCCTCTTTCTTGATGCAAGCGAAGGCATTTGCTTTTCAAAAGTTATTCTCAGCCGTTTTCTGCGCTTATAATTTTTTTTTTTTCAAGAAGAATGTCAAATAATGGCTTCGAAAGCATTTTATCAATTTTTAATTTGTGAATTTTTTTTAATTTCAAATAAATAAAGATATAATTTTTTATTTTAAAATCCACTATTTCAATAAAAAGGATTTTTTTTATCTATTTTTATTTCATATTTAAATTAAAAGGATACATATTAATGACACTCCATAAATAGCCTATGGAGTCTGACAGATTCATTCCAATTTTGGTACTCCTAATTTAGCATTCACACTCTATATTACCTCCAAAGGTGTTTAAAAATTAACAACTTACTTAAAAAAACCAGAATAGAAAGAAAGAAAACGTTTAGAAACAGCAAATATAGTGAAAAGAGAAGCTATCTTAGTTTAAACAACTTCAACTCAAATTAGCCCTTCTACATGTTTACGCTGAAATGGGTTAGCAAAATAAATTTTAGCTGAATCTACAAAAACAAAAAAGGACTAATTTGAGGCAGATTTAGAAGATGGAGGATCAAAACATAATTTTTCAGGGACTAATATGTGAAGAGATAAAAATCCAGAGACCAAAAAGCGTAATTTATTTTAAAGAAAACACATATAGACATAATATATATAAAAAAAATATATTAAAAAAGGCATTATATTCTAATAATGAAAATTGCATCAATGAACATGTGCAGTTTTGGCACTATCTTTATCTTTTGTTCATCTTTAGTATCTATTTATTCATTTTCCATTGCAGAATTGAACTGAGACCGTCCATCAAAATAGATTCGCCCGCCCGCCGGAATTTGATCAATATGCATGTGCAACAACTTGTGCTTTTGAATTTAGAATATGGATGTCCGTTTGAATTTAGGAGATATATATATATATATATAAAATAAATTATATTAAAATGGTAAATTCTAATAATAATTTATGAGATTCAGATATTTATTTTAAATTTATTTGCTTATTATTATTATTTTTTTTGGGGGAAATTGAGGGATCCACGTTCCATTTCTAAGTGATAAAGTGCCTTTGCTAGAAATGTTCAGCTAAGCCTCCACTGGCTAGTAATTTTCTTGGCCCATTGATGGAATACATACCGTTCTTTATTCTCACGCATTCTTCTATTTCATTAATTTAAGTGGCCTATGTTAAATTATTTTTCTTCCTTTAAAAGTGGATTATGCTTTGTTATGTAGAAAGTACATGCTGCTGTATATTATTATAATTTTTACAAATTTTTATATTTTTCATAATTTTTTATTGAATTTTTTTTTCTGATATAATTTTACATGATGGAATTATAACTTTTTGTGATTTGTTGACATATAAATTTATATATTTATAATTTTTTATGAAAAATTATAAAATTTTATTTAAAAATTATAATTTTTATAATTTTGATGTTAAACTTTCATTAAAACTCACAAATTTTCTAAATACGTATCGTAATATTACTCTTTAAAAATTTATATTAGTTCTTTGCTTTTATATTTATGCACAACCCTTCCCATAACTTCTTAAAACATATACAATAATCAATTTGATATAGACTATATTATACACTTCATCATTTTTTTTATATGTGGTTTTAGGATTCCTTTTTGTTTCCTCCTTTAGAAAATAAAAAATATATTTTATTTTTAATTTTGCCTCTATCATATTTAATAAAAAGGTAAATTAATAAAATGTATTTCTTTTCTCTTAAAATTGACAATATTTAATAACCTCTTCAATTCTTGTCTATTTATCTTAAATTGATAAGAGATAAAAATAAATAATTTTGAATATATATATATATATATATATCTATAACAACTAAAAGAACAAATAGCAGTCCTTATAAATTCATTTTCATGAGCTGTCCAGTTCTAGCCAAAAAGGGAAAAATAAAAGAAAAACCTAGTATTCAAGAATGGATATTGATTTTCAATATAACTTTTTACAGTCATAAGATGATAATTACTTTATAGTAATTAATGATGTCGGTATAGTTAGCATGGTAATTAGCATTAATTCGAATCTAATTATAAATTATCTCTCAGGATCCATCAACGCATTGTCATCAAAGAATCAGATTCTCCATCATCAAAATTTACGAAAAAGAAAAAAAAACCATCACCTACCTTCTCACCAAACACATATATAAAGGGATAGCACCTGAAACCAAAACTCAAACTCATCTTAAAACGGTCTTTTTCATTTTTTCATAGAAATTCACAAAAATAATATATTTAGGGTTTTTAGTCCTTTGGAAAAAGAAGCATCATGGGAGCCAACTTCTCCGATTTGGATTATGCTGATAAACCAATATCAAAGGCGTCCCCATCCCCATCCCGCATCCTTGAATTCCATTCCTCTGCTAAATGGAAGGCTCACTTTGATGCTTCCAAACAAACTAACAAGCTGGTAAGTTTCATAGATACTAATTAATTGTAGTTTATTTCATGCACACTAAGTGCATTTGCATTTAATACAACAATAATATATAAAATACTGTCTTTTTTCATGTTATAATAACAATATTTTTAACTTAGTCTTTTATATTGTTATCCACTTATATCCTCTCACAAGTCAGTAGGATTCAAAATTCTGGAGTCCCACCAATTTTGCAAAAAGATATAAGTGAATAATAAATATTTGTGAGAATATTCAACCATTTATGTTCTAAAATAAATTTTGATGCTAATGATTTAAACAATTGAACAATTTATAAGTTTATTGTAAGTTTTAAAAAAGGTAGTAGTCTATTCAAACTTTTAAACGTATAACATATCTTAGTACTAAACTTTTGATTTTTGAAAATAAAATAAAAGCATGACATCATAAAACAGGTGAGAATATTTCAGACTCTACTTGTTTAAATGTGATTTCACTAGCATGCATGAAATAAATGTTCTAAATATAATATCAAATTGGTCATTAGCTTGAATTATCAACCGGTAGATTTAATCAGCTGGGTTGTAACGAAATAATGTTTTAATTTTTGGTAGATGGTAATCGATTTCACTGCTACTTGGTGTGGACCTTGCAAATCCATGGATCCAATTATCAAAGACTTTGCTGCAAAATACACAGAGGTTGAGTTCATCAAGATTGATGTCGACGAGTTAATGGTAGTATCTCGTTGACCAAATTTCACAATACCTAATAAGATATATGATAAAAAGTGCAGCTAGTGTTAGACTATTAGCTATTATTCTCACATTGTCTTCACATTTTGTGAAAGAAGTGTGAAAAACATCTCTCTTACAAGTGTGAGAACAATGAACAAATTATAATTATATAACAAACTTTTCCTTACACATAATATATATTCCTGTAGAGTAGCATATAATTTCTAGCTAGATTTACCGAATATTCTTTGTAATCTATCCACTAATTTTGATGGAAATGTTAAAAAATTAAATGGAAATTACAGGATGTGACAAAAGAATTCCAGGTGCAAGCAATGCCAACGTTCATACTGATAAAGGGAGGGAAGGTTGTGGAGAAGGTGGTGGGAGCAAGGAAGGAAGAGCTGCAGAAGCAGATTGAGAAACACAGGAACTGATGAAAGTGCAGTACTGTGATGAAATCAGCATGGCTC
>JANHAO010024254.1:0-11671 GCA_026873985.1 Saraca asoca
ATTTTTATTATTTTATAATTATTAATTTAAATAAATTAGATTATTATTGTAAAAAATATTTTTTATAAAAAGAAAATAGAATATTGAATTAATGTTATTTCATAAGCATATTTGTTTTTTTCTTTTTCTGGCTGCATGACCAAAGGCAAAGGAAGAAATGCAAACCGAAGCCTGCACGTGGTCACTAACTGCTGAGAAAATACGGGAGGAGGTTGGCAAAAGGCTGAATGTTGGAGGGCAAATTTAGAAGAAATTTGGAGAAGCTATAAGCTACTCTTATTAGCGTTTTATAAAAAGCCATCAGCTACTAAAATAAGCTCTGTTACCAAACAGAGCTTGTTCAGTCGAACTAGCTTATAAGCTAGTCAAATAAGCTATAAGCTAGCTTCTGGGACTTACCAACCACACTTATAACCATATAATTTACAAGAAATTTTTAATAGATTTAAAAATTCTAATAACAAAATTATTATTTGAGATTTACAAACAGAAATTAATAATATCAAAAAAGAAATAAAAGAGAAAAATTCAAAAATTGAATTAGGCATTTTAAAATTATCTATAAAAAATGATATAAAAGGAAAGGCAATAAGAATGAAGAAAAGGAAGAAGATCCCTATATAAATACTATTCAAAGAATTCAGTTTCATAAATAGATATATAAAATCAACCTAGTAATCAATGATGAATTTCATCAAACATTCCATGCTTTATTAGACTGTGGAGCAAATTTAAGTTATATTCAAGAAGGATTAACACCCATTAAATATTATGAGAAGACAATGGAGTCATTAAAGAATGCTAGCTGTGTCAACATGCAAATTAATTATAAGCTAGAAAATGCTCATATTTGTAATCAAGGAATTTGTTTCAAAATACTTTTGTTTTAGTCAAAAATATTAATGAATCAATAATTCTAGAAACTCCTTTTTTAACTCAAATTTATCCATTTAAAGTAACTCTAGAAGGAATTTCTTCTTTAAAATTTGATAAAATATGTTTTAGATTTGCAATAGCATTGATGACATGTGAATTTGGTTGACCCCAAAATTCAATAGCCAACCAAGAGTTCTTGAAACCCCAAATTGCAAACTGATTGTAAAGAGGAGAGAAGGAAAGAGGAAGAACAGCAAGTGCAAAGGGACACTAGGAGTTTTTAATGTGGTTAAGCTAAAGTCAGTTGTCGACCCCTACATCCATGATAGTATTATTTCTCTGACTTTTCTACTAAGTATTAAATATTTTTACAGTAGGTTCTCTCTAGGTCTAAAAATTTGCTCTTTTCTTTACAATATTCTTAACCCCTATTTATAGTCGCTGGGGTATTATAGTTGTAGTCTAAAAAAGGAAAGAATAATAATAAATTAATTGCAAGTGGATTCCTGCAAGTTGTTATCTGCAAGTTGGTCCCATATTTGGATTTAACCATAATGAGCTTTTTGGAATTTGCCTGAGGTGGACTATTTCTGACTTGCAAGCCATAGCTCATCCTCAACGAGCTGGAGCTACTGCCTTGATCTTGTTCTATGTTCTATGCTCGTGGGTAGTGATCTGGCACCTCTATTCGGTGACCTTATTCTTGAACGAGCTGAGCCTTGTCTATTTGGACTCATCTATTAGGCTTTTTGCTAGCCCATGTGCATAGTTCCAAAAATACTCTCAGTGCATTTTATGGACTGGGAGATGCAATCTACTGGCAAAAGCCTGCACTTGTAATCTATAATGCTGTTATTCAGACATTTATCACATTTGCCAGGTTATCCATTTAATGTGCTTATTTCATAATTGTTAATGTGGCAACCTTGCTTTTTTGTTGGACTGGTAGATCAAAGGCCGGATCAATCTCTAGATCTATCAGTGAAAGTAGACTGGTCTATATAAGGTGTGAAAAGCCTTCTTTCCTATTTCACAGAATGGCCAAATGGGTGCATTGACCAAGCCTCCCATGTTTTTGACAATCTAAGTTTTTGATAAAGTGCTACTAAAGGTGTATGGCCTGCTGCATAGGAAGTTCCCATGGATAATTCCTCTCATAGGATTTTAGGAAGTTTTGTACAAATTTCATATCCTCCTCATGGTGAGGAATTCAGTCCTTTCATCTTTGTTCTTTTACCTCCTCACAAGGTGATCTACCCATTGGTTTTTTAGAGTGCACCGGGGGCAATAAAGTTAAGGGAAGTGCTCTTAGCTTGGGAGGGGAACAAGAAAAATCTTGTGCAGTGATCAGGTATCGAGACCAATCAAAATTAGAAATTTATAAATCGAGCTACCTAAACTACTTATAGTATAGGCAACACCAAGTCGAGCCCTAGGATCATTTTTTGAATGATATCAATTAGATTAGGAGGTAGAAATAAGGGGGGTTGGCAGTAACTATCCTAACAGCTACACTAATGCAGAAATGAAAAAAAATAGAAGAAATAAACTAACCAGCCTAAGGAAATCAACAAAGCTTGAGATTAATGCATCTTTGATCATTAAATGTTCATCCAATTGTTAATCATATTCTATGGCCTAAAATCATAAAAAGAATCCTTGAAATGATTAATGAGTCTTATGCATAACTCAGCCAACAAACAATCCATCAAAATCTCAATACATTGCTTGGTTTTCCTATCTGCTTCCTACAAGTGATTATTAATCAATAATCATATAGTCATCTAAACCAAATGAATCCATTCAATTTAGAAAACTCAGTAAAGACAGAGAGGAAAGGAGAAGAAATGATAAATAATCGAATGCAGAATGGAATATCAAGCTCTCAACATAAATCTTCAAGTCTGTCAACCCTTGGATTGATTACAAACTCAACCTTCCATAGAAGGCAGAAAACTAAAAAGAAAAGAAAAATGTCCTACACTATTGTTTGGAACTTCCTACTTGAAAACTACTTTTCAAACTAAACTAAAACTCCTAACTAAAATGGCTTTGCCCGGGAAGAGAGAAGCTAGCTGCATGATTGGTGAGTAGGCAATGATGAAGGCTGTGTAGTCTGGCTTTGCTTGCTGCCACTCTCCTTGCATGTTTTGCCCTTTTGTAGACTGCATTCTCTAGTTTCTTCATTGACTTAATGACTTCTAGCTAGTTGAGTGTAAGCTGGTGCAAAGGATGGTCCACTGAGCTCAAGATCTATGCCAATTGGGGCCTAAACATCCAATTCTACAGAAGCCCATTTCACCAGCATTCTATCTCTGAATTGCATCTCTATTTGCATGCCTAATTTGCTGGATTCAGGTCTGGAAGCCTTCATGAAAGTTGTAGCATTGTGTCTTAGCTTCCATTTGGGCTTAGTTGACCTCAATTTGACTTGCATAACTCCAGATATGGTCTAATGAATGCTCAGAGGTCTGGCTGCTTAGGATAGGCTGAGGCAACATTCTGGTTTCAGTTTCAACTCTAAATTTAGATAGCTAATTGTGAGATTCAGCCTTGGAAGTCTTCATGAAGTTTGTAGAGCTATGTCTTAGCTTTCCTACAAGAGAAGAATAACATTAATTGGACAAGTGTAGCTCAAGTTATAACTAAAGTACAAAAATTGCTTAACAAAGCCAAATTCTATAGAATTTCTTCTAATGATTCCAATTGACACCACACTATAAATATATGCTAATACAGCTAAAGTAAGTCATTTTAGACCTTAAAATGCTAAGTGAGAGGATAATTAAATGAGTGAAATATTTTGTTATCAAGCAGCCATCTTGCTTGTCTCATATGTTGATCCTCCAGCCCATCAGGGTTCAGCTCTTAGAGGCCAGCCTTCCTTTGAGGATAGGATAGCTGTAGGCTTACTCTAATCTATATTTTTGAATCTTTATATGTGCATTTTCCTCATTGAATGATGTTTTTTAATGAATTTTTTGATTCTCCTACTTTTCAAAGCATGTCATGCTGGATCTTTAATATATCATAAAAGATAGCATGTAGGTTGATATGAATAGATTCTTGCAATCCATAACTTGATGAACATTAGATAGAACGAATGCCCGATAAGTCAATCGACATTGGTGAGCATGATTTAATAGACATCAATCAAGTATAGAGTAGGTCACAAATGATAGCATATAAGTTAATATAAATGGACCTCAACTAGCAAATTATGACTTAAAAGGATATGTACTAAGTTGAATGGCTAGTAGTTCACATGAAAGCTATTCCTTAGTGAACTCAATTTGAGTGCTAAGATAGGTCGTATAAGAGTTGTACCTTAATTAGCATGAGTTGAATACTAACATAGGTTGCATGAGAGTTGTGCCTTAATTAGCATAAGTTGAATGTTGAGATAGGTCACATGAATACATTCCTACCAACAATCTTGTTGCTCAGGTAGGGTGCATGGATGTGCCTCAGTGGGCAATGAATTTTAGTACCTTAGCACCTCAACTGGCCTAGAGCCTTAGCTAGCAATGGATTTTAGCACCATAATGCTTCAACTAGCCTGCAGCCTCAGTTGGTAAATGGATTTTAGCACCACAGCACCTTAATTAGTTTGGAGCCTTAGTTGGCAATGAATTTTAGCACCATAGCACCTCAACTGGCAAATGCATTTTAGCACCAAAGTGCCTTAAAGCAGTAGGTCACATACATATAGTGCCAAATAGTAAGTCATATGAATGCCAAGTAGGAGGTCACATGCATACGGTGCTAGGTAGTAGGTCCTATGTAGGTGGTACCAAATAGTAGGTCACATGCGTACGATGTCGAATAGTAGGTTATATGCATGTATGAGTAAAAGGTCACATGCATACAGTGTCGAGTAGTAGGTTGTATGCATGCATAAGTAGAAGATCACATTTATACAGTGCCGAATAGTATGTCGTATGCATGCATACCGAGATGATGATTAAGGTGAAACTTACCTCACGTAGGATAATGTCCACTTTGGAGTATCGACGAGAGATCTTATTCCTGGACGACTCCTTATGGTTTTGTCTTGTCTTAAAAAAGGGCCTTCTTGTGAGAGGGGGTGAGTAGATGTCCTATATTTCAAGCCCAAGGAACTTCAGTTCTATTTATATTTGTTAAGCAACAAACTACGTATCCCAAGTCTTCCTCAAAGAGGTATGGGCCTCCTCAATTCAGACCTAGTGTCCTGTTTCTGGCTTTGTAAGTTCCAAGGAAAATGAGGCATAGTTTGAGACCATCAAATTTTTAGTCTAAACTCGAATCTTTCTGTATAATATCTTACTAAAATCTCATTCAGCATACAGACATGAACATTTAAGGGAAAACTTGGGTGTTCTTTCTAACTTCTGAATAACATGATAGAACCATATGGTGTTTGTAGTTGTGGGTATTTTTGGAGCAATGTAAAATGGGCTAGCAAAGGCCTAATAAGAGACAAGTCCAACCAAAAAAGGCCCAAATCATCCAAAAACTAAGGTCGCTTAGCAAAGGCACTAGCTCGCCAGCCACGAGGTAAGGATACGGGATGAGGCCAAGGTAGCAACCCCTACTCGTTAAGGATGGGTTCCAGCTCGTTGGTCTTGGCATGCAACCCCAGCCATCTTCTAGAAGACTCATCTTGATTGAACTTGAGGACGGGACTAACTTGCATGCCTAATAGATCATCTAACGTGAGCTCAAGTCACCAAACGAATGATCTAAGCAGAAGTACAAAACTCCAAAGTCTAATCTGAGCTAGAGGCACACCCAGTCAACACCTAGAGGTGCATATTTCCAACCAACAAGTCAGCCCTTAAAATTGATAGATTAACCCCCAACAAGCCGAAAATGAGTTTCCTAGCATTTATTGCCCAATGTGGCGGACAAGATAGTTTTACAATTTATCAAATTACATTTGTAACCCCCTATCTCTATAAATGGGGGAAAAATCATTGTATGACAAGTAAGGAAAAATACATGCAGAAACTCTGCCAAAATAGTGAGAGAATACTTGTATTATTGCTCTGCTAGTCTGAACAAAAAAACAACTGCACAATATCAATACAACCACCCTAGACATAAGGGTCACACTAAGTTAAGATGAACCACGTTAAAAATCTCTAGTGTTTATCCTTTTCTTCCTCTTCTCCTACTTCTCATTGCTTGTGTTTTCTTATTTCTTATAGTAGTTTGGGGATTCACTGAACTTTTCTTGTTGATCGGATTTCACCGTCAACATTTTGGTGCTAGAAGGAGGGGCCAAACTACACTTTCTCTCTTTGACTCACTATACAACTACGATGGCAAGAGGAAGAACCACTAGAAGTATATACACTACCGCTAGCTAGCCTGAAGGTCACGTGCAATAATGATGGTAAAGGTTACCGCATGAAGGCTCTATCCTCCCTACTGCAGGCATATCTGCTACCCCCACAATAGGAGTTGCCATTGGCATGGCACCATTGACCCTTTACTAGCCTGCTGCTTTCGAGATTAACATAATGCAAGCATGGCACCAACATCAAGAGACACTTGAAAACATGGCAAGAGAGTTGGTCGATATGGTTAGGGCACTGGCTCAGGCATAGACCCAGGGCGTGCAAAGACAAGTTGAAGTCGTTATGCTTAGAGTAGAACCCCAGTAGCCAGGAGCTTAGCGAGAGAGACTGGTTAGAGAAGAACATCAGCGAGCTAGTTTTGTCCACTTGTCTAACTCACAACTAAGGTCAGAGGTCCATCAAGCTTACAAGGATGATGGAGGAGACAATTAGCAGCATGGGAGCTCGTGTCGAGAAGAATGCTCAAATGGGATGAATCGGGGACACAAGCCAAATCGCTATTCACTAGGTTACAAGCACAGCAAAAGGTGTAAAGCCTCAAATTGCCATTCCCATGACTAGGAGGGTTCAAACAATGGTCAATCCTCTAGCCATCGATATGAGGCACAGGACCTGATGATAAAAAAGCTATTTCAGAGGGTGTAACAATTAGAAAAGTGACCTATAATTCAGAGCTGTCAGGATAGTTATAAGGAGAAGACACCTTTCACTAGGGAAATTGAGACAAAACCTCTTCCTCACAGGTTTAAGATACCTAACATCCCACAATACAATGGAGACAGTGGCCCCTATGACCATCTAGACACATTCAATGTCCAAATGGACCTTCAGACTAGGAGTGTTCAAATAGCCATCAATCCTCCAACCATCGATATGAGGCATAGGACCTGATGATCGAAAAGGTACTTTAGAGGGTGTAGCAACTAGAAAACTAACCTACAACTCAGAGCTGTCAGGATAGTTACGAGGAGAAGACACCTTTCACTAGGAAAATTGAGACAAAACCTCTTCTTCGTAGGTTCAAGATACCTAACATCTCGTAGTACAATGGAGACAGCAACCCCTATGACCATTTGGACACATTCACTGTCTAAATGGACCTTCAGACCACCAATCTACTGGTTAAATGCCATGCCTTCTATGCCACCTTTGGAGAAATACCTTAGACATGGCTCAGGAATCTCCTAGCTCATAGCATTCACAGTTTGGAAGAGTGCCAGAGGAGATTCCTAAACCAATATAAGGTAGTAAGAAGACAACTCGTGACATCTTATCATCTCACAATAGTCATTCAGCGAAGAGATGAATCGCTAAAAAACTACATCACTCGATTCAAGCATGAGGTCAGTAACGAAAAAAATCCTTTAGATGAAAGCATCCTCACTGTAATCTCAACTGGACTTTGCAAGGATGGAAAACTTTACAAAAGCATATACAAGTCTCCAGTGAGGGACTTGGGTGAATTCTACGAGCAAATGGCTAAGGAAATTAGGTTGGAAGAGACTTTTGGCCCAAAGAAGCCTAACCAGAAGGATGAGGCTAGTGGCTCCAACCAAAGTAGAAAGAGAAATAATGGCGTGAATAACAAAAGGAGTTAAAAGGACAGCTCTAATGGTCAAGCTACAAAAAAGGCCAGGAGTAAGTGACCTTAATGCCTAGGTCGCCATGATACTTATAGTGTCCTGTCAAACACTCCAGACAGGATCTTTATTATAGAAAAGGATAAGGAGGACTTCGGGAAGCCTAGGCCCCTGAAGGCTCCCTTCGAGCGCAAGAATGGAAATAAGTTCTGCACCTATCATAATAAAGTCAGGCATAACACTTCGGAGTGCTGGATGCTTAAGGATGCCATTAAAGATCTAATCAAAAGAGGTCGCTTGAGGGACTATGTGGTGCGACCCAAAGGATAGTGACCTCAACGCTCCCAATAGCTAGCACAACAGCTATCCCAGCAAGCCTAGTAGGAGCGAACGCCTATGGTGAGAACCATTTTCAGAATCCATAGCAAGCCGCATATCACAAGCACTTCAAATAGCTCACACGAACACTATGTGCAAAGTGCGAATCACATCTTGTTCATGGGTTGTGAATCTGGAAAACCTGCCAAGAAAGCCAGAACCACTTCTAAATGCATCACTTTTGTACATGACGATGCGCAAGGAATCCAATCCCCCCACAATGACACACTGGTCATTTAGACTAAGATTGGCAATGCCGAGGTGTGGAGGATCATGCTAGACATTGATAGCTCAGTGAACGTCATGTGTAAAAAGTGTTTCGAGCAAAT
Organism: Saraca asoca; assembly: GCA_026873985.1. Classification (NCBI taxonomy): domain Eukaryota; kingdom Viridiplantae; phylum Streptophyta; class Magnoliopsida; order Fabales; family Fabaceae; genus Saraca; species Saraca asoca. Next base: position 8,509 of record JANHAO010024254.1, read on the forward strand.
AGGACCGAGCGAAAGCCATTTGAAGCCTTTACCAGAGCCTCTTTTTAGTTTCACAGGGGATACAATATTTCTAGTGGGGTAGGTCAGGCTCCCTTTCACTTTTGGGGACTCAGAATGTCAAGCCACCAACTTGGTCAACTTCTTGATTGTTGATTGTCCCTCAACATATAATGAGGTACTGGGGCGACCTGTGATAAATAATCTAAACATGGTCATGTCTACCAGGACATTAATTATATGGTTCCTAAACCTCCAATGGAATTAAGCATGTGCAAGGTGAGCAACATATAGCTCGACGTTGTTACGAAGCTGCTGTTAAGATCAAGGAGAAAAAGAGAAGGATTGATGTGGTTTCTGGTGAAGAACTTCAAAATTTGAGCATGATGGGGGTCAGTCATGACCTCAACCCCTGCGGCTTGGATGCTGACAGAGAAACTAGCCCTATAAAAGAGCTTGAGGATGTCTAAGTTAGTGAAGTAGATGCAAAGAGATGCCTCAAGCTGGGAAAAAACTTGCCTATCGATGTAAAAACCTAATTGGTCGAATTCGTTGAGGCGAATCTAGATGTTTTTGCTTAGAATTATGAAGACATGGTGGGATTGATCCCAAGGTTATGTCACATAAACTGAATATCGATCCTTACCACAAACCAATTCATAAAAAAGGGAGGCTGATGATAACCAAGCGCTTTAACGCTTTAAAGGAAGAGGTGGATAAACTGCTAGCCAATAAGTTTATCTAAGAAGCTCACTACCTGACTTGGGTGGCTAATCTCGCATTGGTGGAAAAGAAAAATGGGAAATAGAACTTGCATTGATTTCATCGACCTCAATAAAGCCTATCCAAAAAATAGCTTCCCTTTGCCAAGAATTGATCAGCTTGTAGATGCAATAGCCGGGCACCAAGCTCCTCAACTTTATGGATGCCAACTCAGGGTAAAATCAAATACCCATGGAGCCTTAGAATGAGGAGCACACATTATTCATCATAGACCACGAGCTGTATTGCTATAAGATGATGCCCTTCGGGTTGAAAAATGCAGGCGCAACTTACCAATGACTAGTCAACATGATGTTCAAAGAGCAGATTGGGAAGACCATGGAGGTTTATGTGGATGACATGCTCGTGAAGTCCAAAGAAGTCTTGGACCACGTGAGAGCCTTGGACAAAATGTTTCAAATTTTGAGAAAATACCAGATGAAGCTAAATCTGCTTAAATACGCATTTAGGGTGGCTTTGGGAAAATTTATTGGGTTCATGGTTAATAGTAGAGGAATTGAAGTGAACCCAAAGAAGATTAAGACACTCGTTGATATGCCCCAACTGGGGCCAAGGATGTGCAGAGTCTAACTGGTTGGGTCATGGTTCTTGGTAGGTTCATTTCTCAGGCGATGGATCAATGTGTTCCTTTCTTCAATGTCCTAAAAAAGGTGAAGAATTTCTAATGGATGCAGCGGTGTGAAGCCACCTTCCAGCAGCTCAAAGAATATCTCAGATGAGCTCCTCTTTTGTCCAAACCAAAGGAGGGTGAGAAGCTAGTCACCTATCTAGGAGTATCCTAATATGCCCATAACATGGCTTTGATGTAAGAAGAAGTAGGAGCTCAGTTTCCCATTTATTACATTGGCAAGTGGTTATTGGACGCTGAGACAAGGTACTCACCCATAGAAAAGCTCACCTACTGCTTGGTAGTTGCATCAAGCAAGCTGCTACCCTATTTTTAGGCACACAATATAGAAGTGCTCACACAATTCTCACTTAGACAAGTCTTGCAAAAGACGGATGCCTTACGTTGTCTACTCAAATGGGCAATTGAGTTAGCTCAGTTTGACATTGAATATAAGCCTAGAATGGCAATCAAAGGGCAAGCTCTGGTAAACTTTATTATAGAATTTACTAGACCCATACAAGAAGAAGTAGAGACTTTATGAGCTCTATGTTGGGAATAGTATGTTGATAGGTCATCAAGTGAACAAAAGGCCGAGGCAAGAGTGCTTCTCATTAGTCCAGAGGGGCATAAAATCCTTTATGCATTGAGATTCTATTTCCAAGCCACAAATAATAAAGCTGAGTATGAAGCGTTATTGGTCGGGTTGTAACTAGCGCAAGAGGTGCGAGCTGAAAGATTGAAGATTTTTAGTGACTCACAGCTTGTTGTCTACCATGAAAAGGGAGAATACCAAACTAGAGGGTAAAAAATGACCACTTATCAATAGAAGATCCAAGAATTATTGAGCTCATTTCAGTAATATGAAGTCAATCAAATACTACAAGCTTAGAATGCTCATGCTAATGCCTTAGCTTGCCTAGCCATAACTAAGGACGCTAACTTCCTAGGCACGATCCTAGTAGAATTCCTCTCTTCCCCAAGTATAGAATAGAAGGATGCCCTGATGACAATTGCCAAGCCACCAGGTTCTTGGATGAACCCGATTCTAGATTATCTATAAAATGGCAAACTACTAGGAGATAAGCTTGAGGTGCAACAATTACGAGTTTGGGCAGCAAGGTATTGCATTTGTGATAATATGTTGTACAAAAGAGGATTTTCAACTCCACTTCTAAGATGCATTGATGGCCATGACTATGACACCGTCTTAAAAGAGATCCATGCTGGCCATTATGGAAATCATGTTAGGGTTATCTCTAGCTTAAAAAGCACTCTGGCAAGGGTATTATTGGCTAACAATGAAATAAGATGCCTTAGACATTGTAAAGAAATGTGACAAGTGCCAGAGGTTCACTAATGTTCCAAGAGCTTTGCTAGTTTACCTACAACAAATGGTAAGTCCATAGTCCTTCGCGATCTAGGACATGGATCTAATTGGACCACTCCTAATAGGTCGTAAAAACTGCAAACATGTAATAGCCATTATTGACTATTTCACCAAATGGGTAGACACAAAAGAACTATCACAAATGTCTTCTATAAAGATTGAGAAGTTCATATGGGATAACATTATTTGTAGATTTAGAGTCCCTCAACAAATTGTTACTAATAATGGGACCCAGTTCAGTAGTGACCAATTCATTAAGATCTACAATGACCTCAAGATTGTGAAGAGCTTCTTGATAACCCAATATTTAACATATTTATTTGTCCTCATACTTAGCATTTTAAGGTCTAAAATGACATGTTTCCAGCTGTGTTAGTATGCATTTG
>JANHAO010024255.1:0-11670 GCA_026873985.1 Saraca asoca
TACAATATATGAATCTAGATTATTTTCTTCAGATTTCACTTCAAAGAAGAACAATCGAACAGATTACAGTTGGAACCCGTTCCCTTTGAAGTGATTTCAGTGAAATTAGGTTCCCAGCTGTGAACTCTGAAATTTCTGCAAAGCCAGACGGAGAGCTCTGCGAATCCCTAAATCTTGTCAAACGTCGTCGTAATCAGTCTTACTGAACAGATGATTGGGTTATCTTATCTGCCATGCAAATACTAGCAGTGGAGGATGAAAACTGACAACAAATTTTTATGGCTTAATTACATTTTTCTTCCTTAAAATACAAATCAATGGATTCTCATTTTTTGAAAAAGAATTCTCCAAATTTGAGAAAAAAAGACGATGAAAAAGAAGTTCAGAACAATAATAAATGATCAGTACAAAGGAAAATAGAGAAGGTAAAGAAGATGAAAATGGATTTTGAGAAAAATAAAAGGGAAAATATTAAAAATTAATAATATTAATATTAACATTACTATAAAATATTGAAATAATGTTGTTAAACAAATATTAAATGAAAGGTATACCAACATATATAAACGTGTGATGAAGTTTTGATAAATATAAAAAAAATTGACTTTTAGAATTACTTAATTTATATCATTTTAGTTTAAATTATGCATTTTTAAAAGTTATGACTACTCAAATTTATTAATATGATAAAATTATAATTAATTTTTTATTTTATAAAAGATTATGGAATTATAGAATTATAAAATTTTTTAATGATTATAAATTTTTTTCATTTTTCTAAGACTATGACATTATCAACATAATTCAAAATAAATTGAACACATTTATATTAGAATATATGAAGAGACGTAGATTAAACATCAACTTTTATTAAGAATCAATGTAAATCAAAAAATAATTTAAAAATATAAGCATATAAAAAGAGGTAGATTAAATGTTGATTTTTAATCTAAAGATGATTTTTTTATTTAAATTTTTTTATGTGAAATAATTTTTAAAAAATATTACAATGTTGATTAAGTTATAGAACTAACGTTTTTAATGGAGGAGAAAAGAAGTCAATTTTTTTTATAAAAAAAAAATAACTTTTTTTCTACTAACTACTAAAGCTGTCGATTTTTTTTTTATAAGAAAATCTAACTTCTTTTCCGCTTCACAAAATATGTTGATTTTTTTATAACCGATGTTTTGTCTCTAGAGAAAAAAAAAACTATCACTAACTACATATTTATAGAAATCTATTATTAAATGTAGTATTAGACGTCAATTACTACCAAAAAACAATTAAGGTTGTTGATTTCGAATTATTTTGCCTGTTTAAGAACAAAAAAAAATACTAAATTTATTGTACAAGCTTTACTTCAATTATTTTATCTAATTTTATTTATGAATAAAATTATTATCTAATCATTAATTTTTCTATTTCTAATTAAATAATTTAATTTTAATAAAATTATAAAATAATTCAAAAATTTAAATATTATTTAATTGAACAAAATAATTTAAGAATTTAGGTATTACTTAATGGATAAAATAATTTAAAAAATAATTAGCCCTTGGACAATTTATCTGTAAAAATTATAATATGTTATCTAAGAAATAAACAAAAATATTTCAAAATAAATGAGACGTAGTACGTTAGAAATGCAGGTGGATAAATGAAAATTAAGATGCCAATTCTTATTAAAAAATTAACGTTGAAAGTTTACCATTTATAAAAAGTTTGCATAGATTTAATTCCTATTATTGCTCTTTTGCTAGTTTGAAATCCTAACTCTCTTCATTCTTCTTCGACAATTTGATGGCACTTTCTCTTTCTCATTCTCACTCTCACTGTCTCACCGACCACAAAAGAATAGTTTACTCTCACTCTCCATCTGTTGATAATTTGAATCGATTTTCTTCATCTTGTTTTCTCTGTTTCTAAGTAACAACTGCTTTTCTTTTTGAATGTTATTATGATTGATGTTGTATGGATTAAATAAATTATGTGCTAATTATGTTTAATTATGTGCCCTAGTTATTTTTTAATTTTGGATCATATAAATTGGAAGATGTAATATGTAACAAAGTTATTGATCATGAGAAATTGGATGACTTGTAAAGGAAAGTTGTTGTTATACTATATCAACTTAATTATGTGCTTATTGTATATGTAGGCAATTATTTAATTTTCATATGTTAGTTTTGTATAAACTTGCAGTACTTTGAAGGAAATCAAAGTCTTTATACTTAAGAAAAAATTGACAATAATTCAATATTAATGGTCGGGATTTCTTCAACTCAATTCAACAGAATAATATATAGACTTACTGTTAATTTGACATATTTTAATTTTAATTAATTTTGTAATGTCTTTAATTTTTTGTTGATCCAATAAAATATTTGAAATTGTTGAAACTAAGATTATATTGGGTGATTGGAAATTTGGGTTTGATGGTTTTGTAAAAATGTAAATAGTAGTAAGTTTCTGTAAAAATGTGACTAGCAACAAATTTCTATAAAAATATAGTTAGCAATAGTTTTTTTAGAGAAAAAAGGTCGATTTTTTGTTAAAAAAAATTCTTTTCTCCTCCACTACAGACATCATTTTTTTTATAAAAAATCGACATCCTTAGTAGTTTTCCATGTCGCTTCCATATCTTAACCAACGTTGTAACATTTTTCAAAAAATTATTTCAAATTGGTTTTTTATTAAATAAAAACATGTAAAAAAAATTTCAAATAAAGACGTATGCTATAGATTAAAAATTGACATTATTTCTTGTTTTACACATTGGTTAAAAATCTAATGTGGATTGTTCTAGCCTACAACGTGGCTTAGATAGACATCGATCTTCTAAAGGACGTGGCATGTGTGACATAACTAACATGTAAGTGTGTTTTTATAGTAATGTAATTTCTATTTTTCATTTGGACGGAAGTTAGATTCTGGACCAAAATTTATTTGATTTTGGCTGTAGAAGGACTAAAATAGATCTTTGTTTTTAAAGGGCACAAATGTGATCAATTTGTAGTCTAAAAGGATTGGAAATGTAATTAAGCCAATTTGTATTTGAATACTTTCTATCTAAACATTATCATTTAATTCAAGAATAAATCAATAGAATTTTTTTAAGCGAAAAATACAAATAATCCCCTAAACTAAGGTCTAGTATCACATAACCTTTTAAAGTTTTAATTTACAAATAACCCCTATAGTATTCAAAAAACTGAAAACATTAAAATCCTAGTTTAAAGAAACAGGAAAAGGTAGATGAGCTGCCTATTTAACTATTTTTAGGATAGTAAACTAAAAGTAGTAAAGGAAAAATAAAAAAATAGCCCACCTCTACAAATGCAGTCAAATCAAATTTTAGCAAAAATTTATTCAAGGTATTTATCTTTAGTCATGTTCTAAATGCATTAAAGACTCAATCGTTGTTGATAATAATTTAATTTAGAAGAAAACCCACCCACAAATTAGTTGAAATTCACATAAAAAAAACGTTAAAAAAAGTCATGGATGATTTACTTTTAAAAACTTCAAGGGGTTATTTGTAAGGTTTGAAACTTAAGGGGGTTATATGACATAGACTTTAGTTTAAGGGTTATTTGTATTTTGAATTCATACAATTAAATTAATAAAAAAAATAAAGTAATTTCTTACAATTTTTTTTTAAAATTTTTCATTCAAATAACACTACTACTGAAATATACTTACACATCAACTATTTCACACATGCTACATTGATTTGGAGATCGACATTTATTTGAGTGACGTAGTAGATAATAACAATTCAAGTCGATTTTTTAATCGACGTGTAAGTGTAAAATAAGAAATGACGTCGATTTCTAATATATAGCAACATCTTTTCATTTAAAAGAAATTTTTACATGTTAATTTTTTTTATGAATAACCGATGTCTTTTTTCCACAAAACGTCATTTTTTATCATAAACTTATGTCTCTTCTCAGTTATTAAAGACGTCGATTTTTAAAACTGACGTCTTTTCTCAACCATTAATAACGACTAGAGACGTCGATCGATTTTTATTACAAACCTACATCCATTAAAGATGTTAATTTTATAAAATAACTAATATCTTTTCTTGATCACTAACGACCACAAAAGACATTAGTTTATAAAAATCAATGCCTTTAGTGGACAAAATGATATTAGTTTTCTATAAAAAAAATCAACGTCTTTTACCTTAAAAAACATGTTGCTAGCTACATCTTTTATAGAAACCTGTTGCTAGCAAGCTACATTTTTATAGAAACCTATTGCTAGCTAACTACATTTTTACAAAAACTTATTGCTATTTACATTTTTACAGAAATAACCATAGAAGCAAAATCTACAATCATCCAACACAATCTCAATTGCAACAACTTCAAACATTTTATTGGATCAATAAAAATTTAAGACATTATAAAACTAAATTAAAATAAAAACATGTCAAATTAACAACAAGTCTACACATAATAATCACTTACTTACTTTTTGAGTAAATTCCTTCAATTGTACTTCTCTTTTAGTTAAGCCTTCTTCTATAATATGATTTCTGACATTAATGAGAGTTTCAAGTAAGAAATATTTTATATGTTGCTATTCCATCCATATAAGTTCAAGCTATATTTTTATATGTACAATTCATGAGAGTCAATTTACATAAAAAACATAATTTTATTTTTTTATAAAATTAGCAAAATGTTATATGTATTTCATATAAGTAGCTAAATTAAATTTATATGAAACTGGTTATAGCATTCATACGTAATAGCAAGCCACTCAAGAGGTTATACAGATTGTATAATATTACTAGATGAATAAATTCCATCCATTTAAGTCCACGCTATATTTTTATATATACAATTCATGAGAGTCAATTTACCTAAAAGATAGAATTTTATTTTTTTTATAAAATCAGCAAAATGATATATGTATTTCATATAAGCAGCTAAATTAAATTTATATGAAACTGGTTATAGCATTCATACCTAATAGCAAGCCATTCAAGAGGTTATACAGATTGTATAATATTATTTGATGAATAAATTCCTTTCTAAGACAATTTCCACTCCACTAAAATCAAACAATTTTATTATCAAGCCATCTTAATTTTAATAAATACATAATCAAGTATAAGCATATAAACTAAAAACTATATAGTTAGTTGCCTACACATAATAACACATAATATATTATCGTATAACTATCTAAACTAAAAATTATATAGTTACCCACATATATAATAAACAGAATCAATTATCTTTAATATTTCTTAATTTTTACTCTAAAAATATCTTTAACCTATATCCCTTCACTATGATCATCTCATATGTAGAACTCCTCTAAGTTGTCTTCATCATTCAGCGAAGGTAGTCGTAAAGAGAAAGAAAATGTTTCTTTAATATCATTACTTATCTCTTCTTCATCCCATCACCAGTAATCTGTCTCTTCCCTTAAAAAACTATAAATCACTTCTTATTAGCCAAGTCTGTAATATAAAAGATATGTTTTGCTTAGAATACCATTATGAATGGTTACTCTTTATGACCTTCCCTATTAAAATCCACTAACATAAACCCTAACTCATCGACTTGGATGCAGCTGTTATACTCAATCCATTTACATCAAAACATAAGTACCTTGAATTTGATATAGTCAAGTTTCTGTATGTCTTTAATGACCTTGTAATATGGCATATTTGCATATACAAGATATTATCTTTGGAACTAGAAATATGCATTCACCAAAACACCAAAGTAACCCCACTATTTTGCATAATGCTCATGTCATCCTGTCCCTTTGTGTAGAAAGAAACTCATTGATGTCATATCTAAGATAAAATAAGACCTCCATATGAGGCCCATGGGCTAACCATCTTGTAATTTCAGAAACATCATTCGCTAGTTATGCCAACAAAAATGAATTCTACTTTGGAACTAAGTGATGAAAAAGTAGTTGTGTTTTACTTGTATTCATTGTTTATTCTTTCCATAATTTTGCTTTTTTTATATAGGTCACACTCGTCTAAGTAAAGCTCCACTTTTTCACTATTATGTAAGAAGTAAAGGTATGCTTGTAACCACATTTTACGACTAATGCTTACCATTTGGATTACCAATGTATCCTTACCTACAATTCTTTCAGCGTGACAAGACTTGGGAACTCCGGTATCTCCTGCATTTGATGATAAGTATTAACTGCAGAACTCGATAATCTCTTTAGCTATATAGCCTTCAACAATACATCCTTTAAGCGGATGTTCCTCAATACCTTTTAAAATTTTTTATATATTGCTCAAATGAGTACATTCACCCTGAATAAATTGGTCTAAAGAGTTTTATCTTTCTCACCAAATGAACAACCAAATGCACCATGATGTCAAAAAAGCAAGATGAAAAATATATCTCAAGTTGACACAGCAGAATAACAACTCCCCATTGCAAATCATCCAATTTTTCAAAATTAATGACTTTTTTACATATTACACTGAAGAAAAAATAAAGTCTAGTAATGACATAGCTCACATGTTTAGGCAATATCGATCAGATAGTCACTGGTAACTATTGTTGCATCAAAGCATAATAATTATGAGACTTCAAATTGACTACTTTCAAATCTTTCATTGAAACAAGGCTTCTGATATTTAAAGAATACCACTGTGGCACTTTAACACCATGTAGACACTTATAGAAACTTGTTTTCTCTTTTCTAGACATAGTATGACAAGCTGGGGGCAAATATGTACATTGATCCTTCTTCTCTGCTACTAATTCCTTTCATATTGCCATTTCAACCAAGTCTAGTTTGGCTACGAATCCATGCTTAGTTTTACCCGATATGTTCAAAAATGTTTCAATGAGACTATCACATATATTTTTTTTATGTATCATATCAAGATTATGTCTCACGAACAAGATATGCTAATATGGACCTCTTTTCCATGAAGTCTTATCACTAGCAAGTGTATAAGGTTTGCAAAAATGACATCAATATTTTTCACCCATTCATAAACATGATCTCCAGTTAATGGCATTGGAGCTTTTCCCTCTTCTAGTGATCCATTGAAAGCCTTCCTTTGCTTATGATAATGGTGGGACTGGGGAAAAAATCTCCCATGACTGAGATATACTGTTTTCTTTCCAAGTTTAAGTTAATAACAAGATGTATCATTCTTACAAATCGAGCATGCTTTTTGTCCTTTGACATTATATCCAGACAAGTTTCTATAAGATGGGAAGTCATTTATTATGCAATGGAGCAAGGCATGCAACTGAAAAAAAGTTTTTACAATATGCGTCAAACACCAACACACCTTCAATCCACATTGACATCATCCTCAAGTCTTTAATAAGTGGTGACAACATTATATACTTGCACTTGATATATAACTAAGGAGGTAAATTGTAAATCACCGACAAAATGACCTATATACTGTGTTTGTTGCTCATGTCACCATGAAGGTTCATTCCATTTGTACAAAGTCCAAGCCTAAGATTTTTTACTTTTCATCATAATTTCTGTGAACACTTGAGTAAACGTATCAAATACAACATTGATATATTCTTCTATTTGTAAAGTTCTCTTGTTATACATTCGAAGAGCTTTACTTGTAAAAGAATACCCAGTAAATAATACTTCATTAGATTTGGCATCAAATTCATCTAGGCTGTCTTTACCATTATTATGCATAATACATTTATAACCAAAAATGTGAAATGCAAAACATTAGGCTTTCTTTCAAAATGGAATTCATAGGTAGTTTTTTTAAGAATTGGTCTTATCAAAGCACGATTCATAACATAACACACGGTATTAACCACATCCTTCTAAAATGACTTTGGAAGGATATTGTCATTAAGCATGGTCCTAGCCATTTCTTCTAGACATTTATTCTTCTTCTCAACAACTCCATTTTGTTGAGGGGTTCTAGGTACAGAGAAATTATAACCTATCCTATTCTTAATGCAATAGCAAGTAAAATCATGGTTATCAAACTCTCACTGTAATGATTTCTAATACTTATTATTGTTAATCTTTTCTCATTTTGGATAAACTTAGCGAGCTTCCTAGAAGCTTAAAAAGTATCACCCTTTTGAGCAAGAAACAATGATCATGTGTATCTTGAATAGTCATCAATAATTAAAAGCACATAGTAATTACCATTATGGCTTCTAACTTTTAATAGACCAATCTAGTCTATGTGAAGTAATTGAAGTAGCCTTAATATAGAAATACGATTTTTTAGTTTAAAAGAAGACTTTACTTACTTACCCTTTTAACATGCATTACAAATCTTATGCTTGATATATTTAACCTTACGTAAACTGACAAATAGGTTATTTTTGGACAATTTTCGAATTAAATCTATATTAGCATGTGCAAGTCTTTCATGCCAAATCCATGAGTCATCATTCAAGCTAACCAAATACTTTGAATCAATAATTGACTCATTATCAATATCAATCATATAAATATTATTAAACTTTTTCCTAACAAGCTTAATTTACTTATCATTTATATTCTCAACTATGCAACAAGTGGAGTAAAAAATGACTTTATTTCCTTTATCATAGAATTGATTAATACTAAGCAAATTATGCTTGAGCCATTTAATCAATAAAACATTTTCAATACAAGAATTAGGATTTTTACCTATTATTCATTTACCTATAACCTATCATTTGGCATTATTCCCTGTTCACCATTAATAAGAGTAAGCGAGTAGAACTTAGACTTGTCACCGATCACGAGTTAGGAGCACCTATTATCAAAAAACCACATGTCGCTTCTAGATCTCCCACACACCTTCATGTGATCATCTCCTATAGCTATGAGGCAAAGCAAAGGTTTTTTATTCTTTTCATCCTTGCAATAAAATGAATAATCATCTTCATCTCCCTATATGACAAGATAAGCTCCTTTAACTGGCTGCTTGTTCTTCTTCCTCTCATTCTTTAAAAGCTTCTTACGATATATAGGATAATCCAGTTTGATATGCCTTGACTTTTTACATTCAAAGCACATAGGAGTGGAAGAATTATTTTGCTCTCCTTTGTTACCATTTCTTCTCAAGGGAGGAACTTTCCTTCTACTGTCAAACTCATTGGCCTTTATAAATCTGTGGTACTTCTTTGTTAGAAAAGTCACATCATTATCTTCATTAAAATCCTCCAAGCTCTCTAAATCATCTTCTTTTTGCTCAAAAGTTGTAGCAACTTTTAAGGCCAGATTTTTCCTTCTTCTATAATCACCATTCTTGGTGTATCTTTTCAATTTCATTTCATGCTCTTATAAGTTGCCAAAAATCTTTTGTAGAGTTAGCATTCCCATCTTCATAGACTTCTTAAAAGCTATAATCTTAGGTTGTCATTCAATGGTAAAAGAACAAAGGACTTTATACCAAATTAGATTCTCAAACTTCCTACAAAGTATGCTCAAATGGGTAACAATCATAATAAATCTTTGAATCATATCCTTAATTGATTCACCATCTCTTTTGAATCATATCCACAATACATTTGACCTTAGAAGTGAGAAGATGTTTCTTTTTCTCATTTTCACTCAATCACTTCTAGATTTCAAAATAGTTAAATTGTTTTCACTCATGGTCAAAAGACTGTATACACTTTCCACTATTTCTTACATATCAATATTTATAGCTTTAATAAAATCTTTCATTTTGTGTTTCCAATACGTATAGTGTTGACCATTAAACCTAATGAGCTTATTCAATAGATGACACTTTGGTAGAATGCTAAAACCACTCGAATTGATCCACTTAAGGTGATTACACCTTGATACCAAGAGCTTTGCTTTTATGCTAATTGTAGCCATGGATTTGACCAAGAAAGGGGTAAATTAGTTTTAGGATTTTACATTTTTCAAAACATTTTTGAAAAATCCATTTTAAAATTTTACAAAATCAACAAAAATGATTGGAAAAAAGAAATAAACAGCTTACAATATTAACAAATTATCTTCAACATGAACAATAAATAACATAGCAATATAAAGTGTGGAAAGTAAAGTGTAGAGATAGAGATATTCAAATGCATATTTATAGTAGTTGCCATTGAAAAATCATCTTCGAGACGTACATCCATTTCCAAGCTCTCAACCAAGATCAAATCCACTAAATATCAGTTCTTCCAAGTTTAAAATAGGCATTTAAAAAAGCCTTTATAGCGATTGCTCAACCATGATTGAAATATCTTTTGAGAATCTCACTCAAAGAAGAAAAACGAGTTCAACTACTTTTTCTACCCTAGGCATGATTAAGCCTAAAAAACCCAATAGTGTTTGAAGTGAAATGAAAGAAATTTCTAGAACTCAGTAACTCAAATTATAAATTGAAGCGCTAGAGGAATAGATTGAAACAAATTTCACTTAAATTGAAGAAATGAAGTAAAGAATTAAAGTATAGATGAATTGGGTAGTATTTGCCTTAGAGGTATTAGGGTTTCGCACTTAGGAAATATGTAAAATGGATATTTATATTAAGTAAATATAACACATAGTAAACAAGGCCTAAATTAAGAAATTAAGTCTTTAAGAAGAATTTCAAGGCCTTCCAAAATTGAACCACAAATTAAAGCAAATAAACTCAACAAAAATCATTTGTTATTATTAAAACATAAATTTACTCAATTAAAAAATAGGGACTAAATTCAACAAAAAACTTCACAGCATTTTCTATTGGAATTGATTGGTGTTCTAACTTCTATTTAGTTTCTGGTTCATGCTAAGCACCATTAAGATAAATCATCTGCAGTTACAAAATTGCTTATGCTTATAGTTCTTTAAAAAGGAAATATGGTAAATTTCTCTGTGACCCCAGCCTACTTTTTCTTTCCCTATCCCACTGCAAAGAATCCTAATCCTCCCCCATACAAAGTTTATTCACTTTTTTCTTTTAATAATTTTTCTCATACGCTAATCATCCCCCATTCAAAGTTTATTTTCATTCTCTCACTTATATTTTCTCACAAATAAAATTGAGAGAGTATAAATAAAAATATGAGAATAAAAAAGTACAATATTTTTACAATATTTTCACTACAAGAAAATCAGGATTTTCTAACGGAATATTCCAATGGATTTTCCAACAGAAATTCTTCTGTTGGAATATTCCAACGGATTTTACTATGGAATTTTAGTCCGTTGTAATAATTCAACAGAAATTACAACGGACGGGAATTCTGTTGGAATACTCCAACGAAAACACACATTCGTTGGACAATCCGTTGGAATACTCCAACAAATATTACCACAGACATGGGCTCTGTTGGAATATTCCAACGGACAATATTCCGTTGAAAATTTTCTGTTGGAATATTTAAAATACTCTTAAATAAAGCGGCGCATTTTGATTATTTATGTAATTCCAATGAATATTTTTGTTGGAATTACTGTTGGAATATTTAAAACACGCTTAAATAAAACGGCGCGTTTTGATTATTTATTGAATTCCAACAGACAAACTCCATTGGAATTTTCGTTGGAATTTTCAAAACCCTTAAACTCGTCCCAATTTCATTTCTGCAGAATCGATCGATAAACTTCACAGCGTTTCTTCCTCTCATCTTCCTCTCCGGTGGGATTTCTTCATTTTGTTCGTTGTTTGAAGCTGATTTTGTGCCATAGTAAGGTAAAATCCCTTTTTTACAAATGATTAC
>JANHAO010024256.1:0-11677 GCA_026873985.1 Saraca asoca
TTTAATAATTTTATTTAATAATAATTTATAATATAAATTTAAATTATAAAATATAATATATTTAAATATTAGTAAACTATCATTACATTTGTATCTATATAATTTGTATAATTATATTCATCTTAATTGTGAAAGAATATTATATTTTTTTATTTTGATAAAACTGTTACATTAATATTTTAAATTAGTTAAATTTATCATTTATTTTTTTTTTATTTTTTTAAAAATATTTTTTAATATATTAATACTCATGTGAATTTATTTATAAATTATTTTGTTTAAAAAATTTAAATTAACTTCAAAAGATTTAATTATTTAATTAATAAAAATTCATGCATCATTATATTATTTTCAAAAAAATATATATTTTAGAAATATTTTTTTATGAAGTTTTAGGAATATTTTAAATTAAAATTATGATAATCACTCAAAAGTGATAAAAAATTCAAAATGAAAAACTATTTTAAATTTAGTATTTGATATTTAAAAATAATATGAAAATTTAAAAAAGAAAATTTTTAAATAAGTATTATCTAAATTACTAATAATATGTTGATAAGTATTTTATTTCTATATAAATATAATTATTTATTATATATAAATTATTTAATATATAGAGAAATAATTTAAATTTAAATTTATTAACAAATTTGCACTAAAAATTGGATCTTAATAATTTTATTAAATAATTTTATAAAAATTAAGGATATATAACATTTATGAAAGTGGTTTATAATTTAAAAATTAGAATATATATTATTAAAATTATTAAAATTTTTAATTTTAAATTATGTATCTTACTAAAGTAGTAAAATATTTTTAATTTTTATTTTTAATATTAATATTTATATATAATATCACCAAATTCTAAGTTAAAAATCATTTCAATAATATTAAAATATCAAAATTTTATTATCTAAATAAATAAATAATTTAAATATTAAAAATTTAAAATCAAAATATTATTTGATAATTTAGAAAATTAAAAATTAAATTATAAATTCAATAATTTAATAATAATAAAATTAAAAAATTAAATTAAAAATTGATTATAAATAATTTAAATAAATAATTATTATTAAAATAGATAAATATATAAAATTTATCTAGCATTTAAATTTAAATTGAAATAGAAAAGGAGAAAATAAAAAAAATAAAAATTTAATTTTTTTGTGACAAATGAAATATACTTACTGTATAATAATATTTAGGTAAGATTGAGTGTTACAAGGTAAGATTGAGTGTTACAATTTTTATATTATTAAGAATATATATATATATGTATATATATATATAAGTATTTGTTATATTTTATTGAAAATAAAAGAGGGAAAAACAGAAAAGCTTAGTTTGTAAAGGAACCTCCTTTTAGCTCTTTTTTATAATTGTCATCGTCAACATAGCCAATAGGCCCTTAATGGTCCCAGCCACCACTGGACCACACCCATCTGGTTCATGTCCGTGGTTCACCCTACATGGACCATGACCTCTCCACCTCTCACTCTCACTCTCAATCTGCTTTAATTAGTTTTTGTTTGTTTGTATTTACTCTCATCTGAACCACGGCTTAATCAACTTTTGTTAAAAAAAATATAATAAACCTCTTGAGGGAAATATTTGACATCTTTCAATTATATCTTATCAATAAAGTAAACAGTTTGTTACATTAGATGGAAAAAACTTAAGCCTCCCTTCTTACAGTCTACGTTCTCTAATAAAATAAGTAAAATTTAAAATTAAATATTTCTTATTTTGTGAGAAATTATAGATTCAGTATAAATATAAAAATGTGAATATAATAACACTCTATTAGACACACTAGATAAGTTTTTTTTTTAATATTACAGTATTTTATCTATATTTCATGTATATATAATTATATTTACATCAATGATATATAAAAAATTGTCATATATTTTATATTTTTCTATATTAATGTTATTTTACTGCACTTAAAAAAAGATAAAATATATAACGATATTTTACGTGCCTCTATATTTTTCTACATTAATATTGTTTAATTGCACTTAAAATAAGATAAAACATATTACAACATTTTATGTTTTATGTATCGTTATTGTAAATTCAACTATTCGTAAATGTATTACGGGGGATTGAAATAGTTGTTGTGCTTCATGGGAGACACCAAAATTAGGAGCAATGAAGTGTGGTCTAATTAATGTATATGCACTAATATAAGGCCACGCCCACGAGGTCAGCGCCATATACTTGTAGGACTGCCCTATCACTTTTATGCCCACTTAACAATTCAAAATAGTAATATTTCTAGTTCCTCTTGCAATTTTTCATTGTTTATCAACATTTTTGGTCATTTTAACTTGCATTTTTGCTATGTTCGACTACATGAAATTGAAATTCTAATTTTTATTTGCATTTTATCAACATTTTTGGTGATTTTATATTATCCCAATGTTCTTTATTCACATGTAAAAACTTTATTAATGATTTGAATTTTGATTTAATAAATTGAAATTATGAGACAAATGCATAATATGATTATTTAAGTTATGTTGTAAATAAACCGAATTACTAAAAGATCAGCTTATTTGTATCATAAATTGGTTTAATATATAAATAATTAAATAAATATATTATATTTTTTAAATAAAATATTTACTAAAATATATAATATATTTTTATTACTATTATATTACTTCATTTATGTCATAATAGCCTTTTATTTTGATATAAATAATCATTTATGTTACATTAAAACATTTTATAATACGACATAATATTAGAATGCTATCTTTTATTATTCATATTTTTTATTTATACTTATAAATTGTTAAATATGTTTGTTTTTATAAGATCTTTTAATTAAATTATAAAATTATAAATAAAATACTCTATTATTATAATATATTTAAGTTTAATGAATCAAATTAAGTCACTTTTATTAAATAAATTGACTTAAATCAAATTATATCGAGTCATGAACTAAAAAAATTTAAAATGGATTGAGCTTGAGTTGATACGAG
The DNA here is from genome assembly GCA_026873985.1 of Saraca asoca. Lineage (NCBI taxonomy): Eukaryota > Viridiplantae > Streptophyta > Magnoliopsida > Fabales > Fabaceae > Saraca > Saraca asoca. The sequence continues at coordinate 3,003 of JANHAO010024256.1, forward strand.
CCAAACTCAAGGTATTGTCAACCCTATTTAGAAGCAATGCATTAAGACCTATCCAACAACCATGTAAAGTATGTATGATTACCACTGTCACTGTTACGTTCAATGTTACTTCTGGAGTTAGGTAGTCCTGTTATTGTGAGGCTCGCTATAGCGATTTGTATATTCAGACATTGTATAAAAATTAAAATTAGATTTAAGACATGGAACCCAGCCATTTTCCAGAGCTTCGAACATTATTTCAAAGTAAATTTTTTCCCTTGACCTAAATGTTTCAAACAAGCACCTTTTTTATTGAAAAAAATATAAAATATCTCCTTTCAACTTTAAAATGATTAGATTTTCCCTTCATCGATTTTAAAAATTTAAAAAATGAGATTATTAAATTATATAAAATTTGGAAGTAACATTATTATTTATTTAATTAATTATTTTTATTAAATTACATAAATTTTTTTCATAAATTTTTAAATAAGAATTACAATACTATTATATATTGATTTATTATGTTATTTTTCATACATAATTTATTTATTATATAATTAAATAAAATTAAATTAGATACATAAAATTTAAATTAAATACTTGAAAATGAATTAGAAATTATGTGTAAAAAATTAGTGTAATAATCAACATGCAGTAATATTATAATTCTTATTTAAAAATTTATGAAAAAATAGATAATTTAATACAATAGTTAATTAACTAGATGATAATTATTAATTTCAAATTTTGTATAATTAAAGAATTTCATTTCTAATTTTTTAAAATTGGTGAAATAAAATCTAACCACATCAAAATTGAAATAGATATTTTACATTTTTCTCTTTTTTTTTTATTATTTATAATGAAATAGTCCCAAGAGAAAAAAAAAAAAGCTGGTACAATTCGGGTATGGATAGGGAAGAAAGGCCAAGTCGTGAATTATCCGCGTTATCATTGCGGAGCCTTTTATATCAATGTGGGGCTAAGCCTTTTGAAACGCTGTGATGTATTCAAAGTATTTTTAATTTTTCTGTAAAAATAAATTACATATAACCTCAAAATTAAAATATTTTTATAATTTTTTTTAACATTTTGTATTTTATCAAATTCAAGAATTTGACTTTAGCTCTGTCCCTACTCATCGCTCATTAACCGGCCGGTGGGAGATTAGTATTATTAAGTGGTAAAATGCGATTATGCAAAGGATCAAAATTGGTAACTTAAGATGTCATAAGTCATAAATATGGAAAAATGGTAAATATAAGAGATTTTTATAAAAAAAAAAAAACCAGCCTTATCAATCAAATAAGGCCCATGAGACTCCTACATACTCAACTCGATTTATTTAATAAATAAATAAATTTAAATATAAAATTTGACTTGATTAATAAATAAGTTAAATTTAAAAATCTTAAAATTTGATTTGGTTAATTCACGAATAACTCATTTAAAAAATAATGATTAAAAACATTTTATATAATTTTTTGTTATGTGATTTCTTTTATATACTTAGTGTTTAATTTTTTTTAGAATAGAATAATTTGTTAAATGATTTCACAATTTTTATAGATTTAATAATGCAAAGAATATACACATAAAATAACAATTTACTTTTAGATAAAATTTTGCAACGAAAAGAATTAAAAAGGTAAATTCTTTTGTAATTATAAATAATTATTTACATTTTTATTGAACTGATTTATTTTCTATAAAACATAATTTAGTTAGATTGAGTTCAAAATTATTTATCTAAAAAATTAATCAAACTTTAAATTAATTTTAAACTTATTTATTAAATGAGCAGAAATTTATCACTTAAAAATATTAAAACTCGATTTGGCTCAACTTGTGTATGCCCTTTAAATTTAAGCCATTTTGAATGTGATGAATTACATATTTGCAACTTCAAATTTGAGAAGAAAAAACGTGGTTTAATGTTCTAGACTTTTTAGTTGACCTAGCATACTGTAACATAAGGATTTAAATTTAATTAAGTGTAACACTGTAAGTAAATAGAAGATACTACCTTATCCGGAGTAATTAAGATTTTTATTAATAATAATAAAATTTTAATAATTTTTTAATGACATAATAATGATAAAATTTATTTACATTGATAATAGATCAAATTTAAATCGTAAAAACACAGGATTTAAATTTAATTTAATATAAATGTAAATTAATTTTATACTCTTTTTGTGTTATTCACGTTATCAAAAAATTATTAAAATTATCTTAATGTCGATAAAAATCTTTAGTTTTTAATGTTTTAATGACTTGACAATTTCTTATTCAATAATAGTATAAAAAATTTACATTCACACTCAGTTAAATTTAAATTAAAATACATAATCTCTCAGCTGATATTAAAAATTGTTGGCCAAAAAAACCATGTCTTTAGCTTGTGCAGAAAATATTACAGATGATCGCATAAAAATTGGTAATTGATAAGAAACGTACAATCAGTCATTCACAATGAAACATATACCAAAGAAACTAATTTAGTGAATATGTGACGATTATTTTTATTTAATTTTTATTATTTTTTATCACGTTATGTTATGAATAGTTTAATGTAATATATAATATTTATATAAGATTTTCTGGACCACATTTGATAACAAGTTAGCTCATTTGGCCTTTTGAATACAAGATGCCCTTTGCACAGTTGAGACATTACGACAAAATTTGAGGAATGTTATTTGTATTATTTTGTATTTATTTTTTTACTCTTTTTATATATCAAGAAAGATTTTTTTTTATTTATAAAAAGAAAGGATTAAGTTAACTAATATTTTGTGAAAAAAGAATATATATAAAAGTATAAGTGGTATTCATTAAAATTATGCAAATTATTCATTCAAGTAAAAGACTAATATTATATAATTAATGTTATTTACTTTATGATATTTTAAAAGTATCGTCTACTGATCCTGACCGAAAGGGGTAGGAACTTACGGGTGGTTTATGTCAAATTTGGGGTCCATTCTTTTTGTTTTCAAAAGGCTATAAATACCATAGCATTAGTTCATTTCATGGCACAGTCACATGAGAAGTGATACATGTGGATGGTGATACAAGCATATGGACGAAGACATCGTTTCATTTGTAAAAATTTTCATAGAAAGTATAATTTTTTAAAAAATAAAAATATTTAGATTGTATTATTAGTTATTAATTTAAAAAATAGAAAAAGTTCTATTTATCAAAAAGTTTTATTTTTTACAAAATATAAAAAGTTACTTATCTAACATCTAAATAAATTTTATTTTCTGTATTTTTAATAAAATAAAAATATAAATTCTTATAAAATTTAAATAATGACAATAATATCTTTTTAAAAACTTATCCACTGACATAGCAAAAGAGAATAATTTTTTTGTAGGATATTTTAACCATTTTGATAATACTTTCTTAAAAATTTATAATTAAACCAAATAGTACATAAAAACTTACTTCTTTGTAAGTTTTACTTACTTAGTATCAACTAAAATCACTTTCAGCACTTCCCAAAAAATTCACATGGGAATTTACTTGTGTAAATCAAATGATTCTAATATATATGTCATTATACTAAATTATATATTCTTATAAAAATAATTATGTGAGATGTTAAACAATTGATAGAATAATACAAGGATTATCTTTCCGTATATATGTATTAAAAATTTTTGTAAATTTTTACGAGAATTTAAGATAAAAGTTATAAAGAATTATAATTGTGTATAAATTTTACATGTAATAAATATATAAAAAATTATAATTTCATCATCTAAAATTATTTAAAAATATTTAAATATTTTTTCATTTGTATATAAAACCTACAGCTTTTAATTAAAAATTGTAAAAAATATAAATTTATAAAAATACTTATCGATACAAATTTTTTTAAATGAGTACAAAGCAAAACCTTACGGGAATAATACATCAAAACTTATGAGGCTAGTGTGTGAGATCACGAGTCCCTACCTTAGTTGGATCCACACATGTATGATCTTGTTGCTTTTGCCTGTCCATGTATGCATGGGAGAGCAATAATAGAGAAAACATGCATGTTTGGGTTCAATCACTACAGCACAACCGAAGCAATGCACCCACATGAACATTGTATGGTCATTCACATGATATGGTCCCCATTATATGGCTTTAATTAGCCACGCTTACAGGATCTCTATACAATGATTACTACACTTTACTGCTTGCTCTTGTCTGTCTCAAAACCGTGCCAACCTAGATTTGGTCCCCGCCTTTTATGTCTTTCTTCTACATATCCATCCACTTTCTAGTGCATTATAGTCCATATAGAAATGACAATAGGGTGCGTTTGAATTATACACAGGGTTATTCTTTGTTACATACTTATAAAAATTTAATATTAAAATTACAAAAATTTCAACAGTTTATATAAAGTATTTACGGAGTTTGTTTATAATAAGTACACAAAAAGTTTTCCCAAAAAATTCTTTAAAAAATTTCTCATTTTTATGCAAGATTTATAATTTTGAATGAAAAATTATGAAAAATATAAAAAATTTTCAAAAAATTTATTAAAGTACGGTTGAAAAAAAAATTCTTGAATACATTCGGAGGCATAATCCTTGTATAAATGAAAAACAATGATCATTTGTTAGCATGTTGTAGATAGAATTTGAAAAAATACATAGTATATTATATCTCTAAATAGTCAATACTATTTTCATAAATATGATGTTTTGGTTAGCTTCACACTCAATTTTTAAGCAGGGTTTAAACAGAAAATCCAAAATTTTGCGGTGCAACTGTTGTCTTTATTTGAGTTTCTGCATTTTTTGTTAGATAATGCCCTATGTAGTTCAGAAATCCCATTATCTATCATAACAATCATTAAACTAAAAAATTATTCTAAATTTGAATCATTTAGGGACAGTTTTGTGGCTTATCTTTATTGTATTTAAAGTTCACGTTTAATCAGACATCTGTCACCCTATTTTTTGACCCAATGATCTTCCGATTCCAACCTGCTCAGACCTAGATTGAGAGTCTAACAGTGTTTTAAAAATCGTTCCTACTCTAACAAATTGTAAATTTTGTATTAAAATTTATTTTAACTTTACTTCTAAAAAAAATATCATATATAAATTAAGATTTTATCATAAAAGAACTACTATAATTTTTTAAATGATTTGTTTTGTTATTCATACACTTTTATAATGAGGAAAATATTGAATTTTTGGGAGATCGATTTGAAAGTTATAGAGGCGCATGACTTAACACACAAATGGGTATGAAAGGAGAGTTTGGTAGTTGCAACACCCGATCTGATTACAATAGTCCAACATATATAGAAAGATAATCATCAAACGAACTAGATAGAAAAAAGGAAAAAAAATGAAATTAATAGTTTAAAACGATAAATTAACTATCAGAACAAATCATAATGGACCTGGATGAGACACGTGAGTCTAATCCTTATTTGAAATGTTTTATTATTTTATCTTGATAATAATAAACATTTTAGATATGTTTATTATGATTAATTTAAGTGAAATTATTTAGGAAGAACCAGAAGATATTATGTTTATTAAATTTAATTCAAATTTGAAAAATATTTTTAATTGATGTTTGCCTCAAAAAATTTGAAAAATCTCCTTAAAATATTTTTCCCATGTTAGCAAAAATTTTTGATAAATTTTACCTTTGAGAAATATGGTTTTTAATTGAAAAGAATATTTTAAAAAACAATTCAAATGTTTTAATTAAAAACATTTTCAGAACATTTTATTAAAAATTAAGTTTTGAAGGAAGAATCTATTCTCTATTTCTATCCAGTTTTGGAAGACGAAATCGATTGTTGAACAAAAAATATGAAATGAATCCATTTTAGAATCAATTTATGCACTCTAGGTGAAATAGGGGTGTTGATAGCCGATTTATGTGCCCCAAATTTTAGTCTGAAGGCCTTACTTCTTGAGGGAATTGATTTTAAGTTCAAAGATTGCCCTGAGAATCAATTCCCTGTGTAAGTTTAGAATTGATGGATATTTAGTATATATAATGACTCTCTCACTATATAAATCATTTCTATTCACTTAGAGAGCAATTTTTCATCACTCTAAGAGGCAAATACACTCCTTTTACTTTGAGCTTCATTTGATTTCTCCATTGCTTAATCTTGAGCTAAATTTGAGCAATTCCTAATTTAGTGAGCTTTAATTAATGATTTGAATTCTCCAGTTCTTGCTTCTAAACTTTCACATTTCTACTTGTTTCTAAGTGTTTTTGGTAAGGAAACCTTATAATTGCACAAGTGAGGAATCTCTTGAATGAAATGCTTTGAGTGAGGAATTTCAAAGAGGTTTTGGTTGTTTGTGTGATAAAACCATTATAAAGGCTTTTACAAATGCTCAGTTCAAATCTGGATAGATTTTAATTTAGTTGAACAAGTTTGGTCAAGTTTGAGGAGTAGATGTAATCTTTGGAGACGTTATCCAAGACTGAACCACTATAAAGCTTGTGTTTGATCTTTCTAACCTTTCACTCTTTAATTTTTTGCACTTAATATCTTTAGCATTTATTGTTATTCTAATTAATGTTGAGTAGCTAAAGTGTTAAATATCACTTGAGCTATATAGTAAGATTGTTGATCATTTGTTTCTTTTTTGCTGAAATCTTGAAAAATTTGAAAAGGGATTTTGAAAATGATTTGAAAAATTGTAAAATTCTAAAACTGATTCACCAACCTCTTAGTGGAATCTTAGGCTACAAGTGGCATCATAACTTGGCTCTTGTGTTAACGTATAACCAATTTAAAAGGATACAATGGATTATAATGGTTTTAACATTCTATCTGAATATCCTCCATTGAATAAACCCTTTGGGTTCAATGGACAACATTACCCTTTTGGAAATAGAAGATGAAGGATTCCAGAGGCCACTAAAATAGATATGTGAGATATAGTTGAAAATGGATACAATCTACTGATAACACAATATTTGACACATTTAGTTGTCTTCATACTTAACATTTTAAGGTCTAAAATGACATGTTTCTATTGAATTTTGAGTTGAATCCAATATCAGAATGCTGCCAAAACACTGTCCTGAATAGCCAACCTTAGTGCACTTATTAGACCATATCTGGAGATATACAAGTCCAATTGAGGTGAAACTAAGCCCAAATGGAATCTAAGATATAATGCCACAACTTTCATAAAGGCTTCCAAACTTGATTCTAGCAATTTGGGCATGAAATATGGGCTGCAATTCACAGGCAGAATTACTGCAGAAATGGGCTGATACAGAACTGAAATTTTAAGGACCAAATTGGTATGATTTTTGAGCCCAATGCAACATCCTTTGATCCAACAAAAACACCAACCGGCTGAAGACCTCAAAAGAAGAAGAAAAGGCAGGAATGCAGCCTACAAAATGGAGCAGCACACAATAGGACAAACAGGCAGCAAAGTGGCAAAAAGTAACCTGCAAAACCAACTTTCCTGTCTCCTCTTTTTCCACCCGGATAGAACCATTTGGCTAGGACTTTTTGCTACATTTTTCATTCAGTTTTTAGAGTGTTTAGGGTAGCATTTTCGGGGGTAGAGAGCAAGCTTTTGCTCTCCCCTCATTTCTTCAATTTTTCCTTGTATTTTCGACCTCCATGGAAAGCTAGTGTTATAACTAGTCCAAGGGGCTGAAAACTTGCAAGATTAATGCTGAAATTCTAGTATGTCTTTCTCCATTCATTTGCTAGCCCTTTCTCTTCCTTTTCCTCTCTATTTTTATTGCAATATCTAACTTAAGTGGATCCATTTGATTTAGATATTGAATGGTTATTAAGATTTTGATAATCACCTTAGAAAAAGATAGGAAAACTAAGTAATGCATTGAGATCTTAATAGATTGCTTGTGGCTGAGTTTTGCTTAAAACTTATTAATCATTTCAGGTATCCTTGTTATGATTAACAACAATTGAATGAATATTTAGTGATCTAGGATGCATTGGTCTCAAGTTGATTGGTTCCCTTAGCTGGTTGCTTTATTTTGTTCTTATTTTCGATTTTGCATTTTTTTTGTAGTGTTTAGCTTATTAGTTTTAATTCTGCCAAACCCTCCCATTTCAGCTCCTAATATCATTGATAATATCATCCAAAAATGGTCCTTGGGTTCGACCTAGGTTGCCTATGCTACAAGTTAGTTTAGATAGCTTTAGTTTATAAATTTCTAATTTGACGGCTTCGACAAACCGCTCATCAAATTTTGGCACCGTTATCGAGGGTTATTTTAATTTTATCAATCATATTAGGAGTGTTTTATATACTAACATCACTAACATTTTGTTTTACAGTTGTCTTCTTTTTTTTCCCTTGTTTTTCCCCTTTTCAGTTTTTGTTTTTCAAGTTTTTCCCTAGCACTATTCATTGCAAACCACCACCTCAGATTTGGCTGAAATTTAGTGGATATATAGAAGATATTGTGCTAATCATATGTCATAGCTTTGCTGATGAGACCCCCTCTTTTTTGCCAAATTCCATTGTTTACACCACTTTTTCTTTTTTTTTAAAGATTTTTTATTTGATTTTTAAGTTCCCCATATGTGTAGTTTTTGGGTGGTGGTGGTCTAGAAATTTTAAAAATGTGTAGATAGGTTAATTAGACTTGTTTTGAGTGGTTTTTGCCTTGGTTGTTGTGTTTTTATGCTTATTGCTTTTTGTCAG
>JANHAO010024257.1:0-11670 GCA_026873985.1 Saraca asoca
AAGAGTGTGAAGGAAATAAAATGAAATACTTTATCATAGCTAAATTAGATTGGTCAAGATTGTATATATAATATCCTAAAATATGCAAAAATTAAAATTTACAAATCTTTATACCTTGTTTCATCTTCTTTATTTATGTTAATGTCGGATTCTGGTAATGACCTAAAACTTGGCCAACAGGAGATTCTTCGGGATCCCTGGCCCGTAATTGGTTCGAGTATGATACAACTGGAAAATAATCAAAGGAGAAGGAGGGAAGAGCAAGGAAAGGAATACAAGATTTAACGTGGTTCGGCCAAATCTGGATATCACCGAACCCTACGTCTATGATAACATGTTATTGCTGTATTATTTCTATAATGTACAATGCTATATCTCTGTTTTTACATAATTTTAGTATAGTCAAATGAGCTTTCTCTCTCTCTCTCCAGAGGGGCTCATTTCTCATATTTATAGAGGAGAAGAGGCTACAATAGTAAATACACATGTAGTAAATCTATTACATTAGTATTTATTATACAAAATAAGAGATGTAGACTAGATTTCTACTTTCGGCTGCTGTAGGCCGTCTTCTACAAGTGGAGCCCCATTTGCCCATTGGGGTAAGACATGATTTATCCCTTTTGTCTGGTGAGCCCTTTGTCATAGACTATACTTCGTCAGGTCATTTGCCCAACCTTGGGAACAGTGAGTTTGATCCCGTGTCTTTGAGCACGAGTCGGGATTGACAAAGGCGCTTCACGATGTGACGAAATGACCCTGAGTGCTACTTGAGCTGATCCTCTTGTTGATCTCGATTTTCTCATGAGCGCTCTCGGCCCTAGCCAATTTTCACATATAACAATTTATTTTTTTATTCTTGCCAACTTTCTACAATTTAATTTCATTATTTTTTAAACTGTTAACAATACCTGTGGATTCCAAATCCACAGGAAATATACCTGGGGATTCCAAATCCGCAGAAAATACCTGAATCTGTAGGAAAATCCACAGTATTTTCTGTGAGAAATATCCGCAAGAAAAATCCATAGGTATTTCGTGATTTTCTAGTAGTGTCTTTCCATCTTCGATCTTCTAGGATGTTTCACTAGCTTTTGCTAAGAACAATATTTGGATGACAAAGAATTGAAATTAGCCACAATATATGCCTTTAAATTGTGAAGAAATAGAACCATTTAAAGAGTAAGTATTTGTGTAGCCATTTTAATAAATCATTCTATATCTTTAGCTTTGATTGGCTCAAATTTAGAATACTAATTACCTAAATTGTTATTCCTTGTAGTATTTTGTTCATTGGTTAAAGACTATGTATCCAAATATGCATGATGAGGTCATCGAAAATGACCAATGCTCAATTCACTTCCTGATTTCACTCTTTTATAAGTATAAATAATAATTACTTGTCCTATTTAACATTGTTTACAGTTGTATGATCAAATTTTGATATAAAATTGTGTTATTCTCAAGTACACAACCCCTCAAATGGTGTAGTGATTAAACATTTGTTGGATTTAACTTGGGGTCCTCTAGGGTGGTCAAAATATTTCTAATATATTTCATTAATGAGTATAAGTTTCACACTCACCAATGGAGGTAAAGGAAATAAGCAATTAACAGGGGAATATGTGTAAAAGGCATAAGAATGTCACAATATAGGAAGATGACTTCTATGACATTCTTAAAGAGATTGTACTACTTGAGTATCCAATATTGTCGATCAAAAGGGTGGAACTTTTCCACTATAAGTGGTTTGATCCTTTTTAGGCCATGGTATGAGAGTGCGATCCCAAAATGACATAGTTGAAATGAAACATACAAGATAATATGCCAATTATGATCCATTCATCATTGCACAATAAGCAACACAAATGTTTTATGCACCATACCCATAAACAAAATGAAGCTTTATGGAATGATCAAGAACAAACACACAGTAGAACACGCTTAGTAGGATGACCATACGTCATATACATCTTAGTTGATTAGAGCAGATGATTCAGTTGTTTGTTTGCATGATAAAGATGGTGGATACGAGGAGGTGGATGGACCAATAGATGTTGACGATGACAAAAAAGAGATGAAGAATATGATGAAGATGATGATGAAGTTGTAGAGGAGGAATCAGATGAATGATATTATTATTTAATGTATGACATGTTAATTTTTTACTCATATATATAAGTGCTAAATTATTTTATTCATTCAATATATATATATAATTATTTTCTAATTATGTCATTTGTGAAAATTTGCAAATGACATGTTGTAAGAGGAGGTAAAGGATAGTAGTTATAGGGACGAGGTTCACTCCATGATTCCCTTAGCAATAGTTTACATGTGATGGCCGATCAAAGCCCATGAGCTATCATTTCTCCTAACTACACTTTCATGTATACACCGACCTATATATGGCCAAATAGAGTCACTTGCACAGGCATCGACGATGTAGATGCAATTACAGCAGCAACAATACCCATTCCTAGATTCACAGGGGACAACATCATAGATGACACCACCATCATCTAGCATGACATCTAGCTCTAAACGTCTTCCACTCCCTAGGGTATCTGTACTTTGTTTTAGGGAGACCATTATGCCTTACAGGATGGCGTATGTATTCTTGATTATGCTTGATATTCATTTTGACATGAACTTTATTTTTTAATTTCTTAATTATATTTATTTTTATTTGTTCAGGTTTCAATTGACCTATGAGCCAATAGGTACCATACACTATATCATCATGAGCAAATAAAAGTCCCTCAGCAGTAACAACAGTAAAGTTAGCATCCCTCATCTCTTCTTCCACCTCATTTGCATCCATATGGCTATCTCCATCCGTTACATAATACCAACGATCCTTCACCTACATGTGTTTGTCACCATTGTTACAATCGATTTGACCATCACTAAGTAGAGGTAGTGGATGTCCTATTGGTCATCAATAGTAGTAGTCGAAGGATGCTACCTATGATAAAGAGACTGATAGATTTTTCTCAAATCTTAGGATGTAGTTATATTTTTATATATTTTATTTGAATAATATGTTTTATATATTCTTTAATTTGACTAATTTTATATATTCATAATTATTTGTATGCATCATATGTTTAATTTTTTATCAAATAAATATTAATTTTACAAATTAGAATTAAAATATTAAAATTAATTTTTTAAAAAATTATTTTAGTAAAAAATTAGAAATTAGAAAAATTTTCAAAAATTATATTAATTAACATTTAAAAAAAATTAATAATTTTTAATAAAAGTTTTATTTATTCCAACTGAATTCTGACGACTTTCACAACAAAATTTAGGATGAACTTTCTAATGGATTGCCGACAAAACACTTTTTTCGGCGAAATTTCCACTAATAAAAAATATTTTTTTTATGAAAAATCATCCTCTTAATATTTTTCTGACAGAATAAAATTTCAAACGATAATTTAATTGATGACCTTTTTCCATGGGAAACATCATAATTTCTGATAAAAATTTTTGTCGAAAATTATGAATTCCTTTTATAGTGAAAACATATAAATGTTATTAAAGTAATTTACTTGCACACATACCAATAGGTAATTTTCTTATGAAAGATTTTTTTTTCTTTATGAAACAAACACATCCTTGATTACATATTTGGTCTTTTTGTTTTTAAAATAGTTGTAATTTTAGTATCATATTTTCAAGTGGAACAAGCAAGTTCCTCTGTTTTTAAAATCACGTAAATTTAATTCAATTTTTAAATGAATCTTGATGCCATGTTGTATTAAAAGATGATAATGTAAAAGGAAAAAAAATTTTATCACGTAATACATGTTAGCATATAAATATCCTTCTAAGCTATTAGTTAATGTGTAACTGGGACACTAAAAAAAATGTTTTTAACCTCTTAATTTACTCAAACAATTATTTTTTTATAATTTAGAAGTGTTTATTAACTATTTGGAAAAAAAATTATTTTTTAAAAAATTACTCCAAGTAATGTATAATTTATTAGAATAGATCTTCCAATTATTGTTCTTAATTTATTCCTCTTTTCTTTTTTTATTAATTGACAGGTCATGTTCTAATTAATTAAAAATTCTAATTTTTATTTTTTTAAATACCATATTATTTTCAATATTTTTCTTCACAAAGTTAAAGAGGACAAAAAAAAATCACATATCATTCTATATTAAATGTTCTTTATATAAACTATAATTTTAAAGTTTATTTGATGAAATAACTGATAAGCTAGTTAATTATAATAAAAGATTTTAGTAAAATTAACTGTTAAACTACCTTATAACTGTAAAATGACATTAAAGAATATATCAATATTATTAGATAATATATGGAGTAAATTATATTTTATGATATCATTTATTTTTTATTTAAGCACTTATATTTATTTATTTATGTTAAATTAATAGATATAGGCCAAATATCCAATGATATATGTATTTTTTTTTGTCCTTTTTAGCTTTTGCAAAAAAAAAATTAAAAATAATATGATATTAGAAATAAATAACTTTTGAAAATGATGGTTTCTAATTAACAAGAATAGAAGTTATCAATTAATTAAAAGAAGATGGATAAATTATAAAAAAAAAAATAGTTCAAAAATATGTTCTAATAAGTTATAGTATGTGTTTGGTATACCAGAAAAGTTCATTTTTAATTTTTTAACTTACTTAAACAGTTCTTTAATATATTTTAGAGATGTTTGGTGCATTAATTTTTTTTTTTTTTGAAAAAAAAAGCTATGGTTTAAGATAGACCTTTCTATTTTTTTTTCCTAATTTATTTATCTCTTTTTGGTTAATTGACAGTTCATGTCCTAATTACAAATCCTCATTTTTAATGATTATTTTTTCCTAATAACATACTATATTTGATGCTTTTTTTTTTTCACAAAGTTAAAGAAGATAAAAAAAAAATTACATATCATTACATATTTGACATGTTTTCATTAATTTAACATAAATGAATAAAAATAAATAAGTAAGTAAATAAATAAATATATAATACCATAAAATATAATTAAATTAAATTTTATACAATTTTATTTTTATTTTAAATATTTTGATTACATTAATATACTTTAGTCTTAAAATAAATATGGATCAATTTACTCAATATATTATCTAATCATTTTAACATATCTTTTTTATATCATTTTACACTTATAAGTTATTTTAATAATTAATTTTATTAAATATTTTTAATTCAATTAGCTAGTTTATTAGTTTTTAGTTAATAACTAACAGTTACCTTATCAGTTATTAACTACTTACATCAAATATACTCGTAAGCTATTTGTAATAACTTCTTAAAAGAAATCTTTTTCCTCTAAAGAAATTAGTATACCAAATATCTATATGAAAAAAATTATTTGATTAAGTCAAAAAGTAAAAAATTAACTTTTTTTAATATAATAAACACACAATAATAACTATTTTAATCAATAAATTAATTATTATTTATTATTTTAAAATTTTAAAATATTATTTATTTCAACTAGCAAATTACTAATTGGTTTACCTTGCCATAAAATTTATATCTTAAATCTTATTAAATTTTGGAACAATATTATTTACTTAGATTCTAGAATTTATAAAATTATATATTAATCATTTATCTCCCTTAATGTCTAGTAAATAAATATTTATTTTAATAATAGTTAATAATTTATATTGTGATATAACAAATTAAATGGAGAAAATGTCTTTCAAAAAATAAAATTATTATTATTAGTGTATACCTCCTTTTAAAGTTATTAACTCGGTTAGTTCTTTTTGATGATGTGTTTCTTGGATATTTCGCCGTCTCTTTCAATCTCCACCACAAAATTCTTTTATTTACCTTAAAATATATTATCTTTTTATTTCTTTTAGTTTTACTACTTCCTTTCCCTACGCCCGCTTTGGTCTGCTTCTCATGTCCGACGACGACCGCAAGTATCTGGTTCTGCTATAGGTAGTCCCCTTCCCCTTTTGACCTTCCATCTTTCCCGATTAGCTTCACTCGACGCCACCAGCAAACCAACTCGCCGGCGCCCTCTGTCAGCAACGACGGTTGCAGGCTGATCCGAACCACCACTTTTGCTCGTCCTCGGTCCAGCGAATGCCGCCCATTCTCGCCACCTCTGCCATCACACAAGCTCGCCGTCTTGTTGCCGTCGACCAAGCACTGGTGACCCAATAACCAGGTGTTAATCGAACCAACGATGGTCGAAGCCACTGGTGTGCCGCTGGTTCCAATTTGCCGAGCTGCTAGCTTCTTGAAGCAAAGTTTCCTCCTCCTCCAATTGCCTTTCACCAGTAGGAACCCCTTAATTTCCTTCTCAAAATTTTGGCATTTTGAGCTCTATTTTATAAAATCCTAAGACTGAGTTTTTTTTTTTTTTTTAATTGATGTTTTTATTCTTCTCCGTGGAAAGTCTCTTAAAATAGAAGCAACTTTCTTTCAACTCCTTAAATGTAGGCAGGAGCCTATTTTTGTAATTGCTAAAATGTGAGAGTTTTTTTTAAAAAAATAATTTACTAAGTTAGACTAATTAAATAGATTTCAAGATGATGGTGAGTTATATTGAATTTGAATGATTTGTGTTTTTAGAGTTGGTAAAGTGTTAGAAGCAGGAGGATTAAGTGATAACCTTTTATTTGAAAATTGATCTCGAAGAGTTATTTAATTTTTTTTTTAAGTTGAATAGATATTCTTAAGTTTGTAATATTTAAAATTTATTTTATGAATATATACACAAGTGTGAATTAATTTTTACACTTATGTTTAGTTTTAATTTTATTTACGAATGATTACACTGTATGTACACATTATTTTTAAAATTATTCTCATGATTCTTGAAAATTTTATTTTGTTTATTGGTATATATGGAAACTTGCTTATGTAAATTTAATGTTAAGAATTTTAATTATATATGAATTTTAAATGTTGAATTTAGAATGGCTTATATGAGAGTTTTCTAGTAAAAAAAAGTTATTTGAATAGTGATTTGAAAAGTACTATTTTAGGATTTTAAAGAAAGTGAATAATATGAATTTTTTTTTATACTAAAGGTGAAATAAATGTTTGTTTTTAGATTTATAAAATAATTTGAGTTTATCATGACTCCTTAAAAGTTTTTCTTAGAAAATCTCAAGTACATTTAAATTATATTGCTTTGGCTTATAAAGGCATACGAGAGAACATCTATGTTGAGTAATAAGTGGGAGTATGATTGATTTTAAGATATTTGTTTGACACTAAAAGCAAAGTTTCATGCCCACATAGTAATTTGGGGGTTATTTTTTTGAATTCTACTACATCACTTACATCTA
The DNA here is from genome assembly GCA_026873985.1 of Saraca asoca. Lineage (NCBI taxonomy): Eukaryota > Viridiplantae > Streptophyta > Magnoliopsida > Fabales > Fabaceae > Saraca > Saraca asoca. The sequence goes on from JANHAO010024257.1 coordinate 7,323, forward strand.
TGGGATTCGACCTGAATCCTATATTTGACATTTAATATATGCTTGGTTATCTATGAGAAAATTCTATTAGATCCTACTTGATTATTACACATGAGTTATTTACATTATTATGTTGAAATTTTTGAATATTTTGAATTTTCAGTATAAGGATGTTGCCTTACAAAAATTAAGATTGAATTATAAAATAATTATTCTTATGATCTAATTTTTGCAAAGAAGAACGCATTGAAAGTGAAATTTATATATATTATTAATGCAAGTAACTTCCTTCAGAACATAATGTATTTTCTCTAATAATTTATTTTATGAAATTATGGTCCTTGAAATATGTTAGAAAGAAGTAAAATTTCCTTAAACTTTGATAAGTAATTTTTTAGAATTATGGATTTTAGTAGTTTATCAAGTCACTAGGTTTTCATAACTCATCATTTTTTTTCCTCCATCTTTCAAGCTTTGAAATTAATTTGGTAAACTCTCACCAGCCTTGTGAAGATTCATGACCAACATTTTGAAGGAAATTTGACAATTGGATTAGGATGAGTCTTCATGTGTGCATTAATACATGATGTGTCAAGTTAAATGGTGCTTTGATGTTGTGTTGTGTTTGTTGGTTACATAAGTTTCTGGTTGGGGCATATGACCTTCTATTATTGAATTAACCTATGGTTCAGTGTCCAAAAAATAGCAAAAATTTTATTTGATTTTACATAAAAATTACGAACGCATTTTTGAGAAAATTTGAGTAATAATTATTTTTCTCAACCTTTACAATGTTTGCATTATGCTTGTGTAAGTTATTTGATTTTGGTGTAGGTCGACTATGTTAATATTGAAGTCAAAGAAATGATTGGATCAACATAAGAATTACAGTTGTTAACAAATATAACTTGTCACGCTCCAATCTCGAGCACGTGACCAGCGTAGAAGATCACCCATAGGAAACCTAATATAAGCTTGATTATGCATACTGACTCTTGAAAACACATATCTTTTAAACAACAAATACATAAACATTTTATTTTTGTCAAAAATTCGACAGAGTTTCCTCTGTTTTTTAAACATCCCTACATAAAGCCTACAAACCACAAAGAGCAACACACTTATCACAACCTACTGGACATCTAGACAAAACATACAAAACATACGCATGCAATCCTATCTAACTACCAAGTCACATTACTATTTTTATACCTGCTAATCTCCGCGGATAGTGGACTATAGAATGAGAAGGCCAGAACAACTTTTGACTCTAAAAATCATGGAAACAAAACCAGTAAGTTTTTAGGAAACTCAGTGAGTAAACAATTCCCTCAAAAACTCATTTAATAAATTGTGTATAAAACCATTTTCAATCAAGAAAATATGCTTATCCGTTCAACATTTATAATCTCACAATGATTTCAGAAATGGTCATTTATTGAGAATAAGTAACCGAAAACATTACTTTTAAAAACATGATTATTAATATCATAAAAGTTCGCTAATCAAAATATAACGATAACTCAAATCAATAATAAATTCAAAATTTACCAATTGTTCGTATAATAAATGTTTACTCAAATCTCAAGGACAACTCTAAGAAGGAACCATCATATCATTATCTCACATAAGTATGACTAATCTAGTGCATTTGCCAGGTCCTCATACCGCATGACTCATCCAACGTATCCGTTAGGTCCTCATGCTATAATCATAATCCCTGTTGTACCTTATCTCTCCATCACACACACTCACATGAGTGCACCCGCGGGTTCCCAATGAGTTCTCCAGTGATTCTAGGGCTTCAAATTTATTCAACAAGATTTATCACATAACACAATTTTCAAATAACATTTCTATATCATAATATGTAGAAATCCATTTCCAGGTAAGCAACATGTTGAAATAATCAACAACAACAAAAGCAATTTTATTTCCATTTAGCATGTAGAAAATATTTTCAGCAATTCTCATATCACAAATAGGATAAAATTATCACAGTAACTTATTTTTCATAAATGCGTGCATCATACAACCAAATTTATGAAAACACATAAAAATGCAGTAAAATCTCATTTTTCTTAGAAATCATAATATTTTATACATAAATGTCATATCAAAAATACGGAAGGAAATATTATGTGAGGGAACTGTTCACTCACCTTTGAAGGCATTAATCTGACTACTCGGGAATTTGCTGAAAGCCTAGATTTTGGACATTTATGAACTCTATACTCTATCCAAAACATATCTGGATCATAATCACAACAAAAGTTTCCAATTTCATCAACTATGTATTTTCGAGTTTTTATACAATAAACTTGGTATCAAAGTGCATGATTACTATGAAATAAATCTGATGATTTAGAATTACTTATTGGGTCTCGATGTGTACACCGACAACTCGCCGTCAGCCAAAGCACTGTCGACGGCCCAAAGCACAACACTGGCTGAATAGGGGCTAGGCAAGAGAGGAAAGCAGGACTCGTCGGAAAAGGAAAAGGGAACTGTTGTTATCATCTTCGGGTTGCATTGGTTTGCCGCAAATGACGACACCAACGAAGATGTTGGTCAAAAAAGAAGAGTTCGCCAGACAAACTGCACCAAACTGGAAGGAGGCATCCAGCTTCAGCCATTCGGGCAACTGAGGTTTGATCTGGAGAAGCTGCGCCACATATGGAAAGGCTAGCACCAAAAGTCATCGGAAGACAAAGAACATCAATTGTCCTTGCACATCAGAAAGTCATGTTGCAACTGCGAGCTAGTCCACAACAACTACGCCAGAGGGAGAGGAAGAGGAAGAGAGGCTATCGAAGAGTAGCTCGCCAAATAGTGACGCTTAACGGCAATGTGGAACGTTGGAAACTAATGTGGCTGGTTGGAGAGGAGAGAGAGAAACTTTGGGAGAAGAAGGGAGAAAAAGGAGTTTTTAGGAAAGGAGAGAGAAAAGGGCACACCAAGAAAAAAAATCTACTGGGGGAATTTTTATATAAAAAGTGAAATGGGGTAGATTGTAGTTTGACCCCTAAACTTTATGCCACCTTATACAAAGGCCCGGCTTTATAGAAATTTTTCAATTTAGTCCCTGTCAAATTTTTAATTTAGTCCTTCTTATATTTCAAGTGTATTATCCCCCCATCAAAAGAATTCGTCCTTGAATTCTAGAACACAACCGTAAGAAGTGAAGATCCTTACTAATACTTCTCTCAAAACACTAGGGGGTAATCTCAAACATCAGTAAAACCCCTGGATGACATAATACTAGTTATTGAATTCTCTTCTTTTAACTTTTCTGGTTCATGACTAATTTGTTACTTTGATCGTTAAAACTACCATGACCTTGAACAACATTTATTGATATCATGTGATGGCAAAACTAGTTAAAACTTTTCAATATGCTCATCAGTGTATTATAAATGATTCGTTTTCCAAATTACTAGCTGATCAATTCCTTTAGAAATAGCGCTTCCTTTCTAGAATGATTCAGTACTTCTTGAGAAACTTTTATCAAAACTCCAAGGACATTTTGATTCAAACATCACATTGGGAGTTCCTTTCAACTCAAGCTAGTAACCATATTCTCTTAATAACCCTATCCAATAACTTTGACTTTTTGGTTATTTCTTTTTTATTTTCATGGTCCTTCTACCTTATCTTTACTGATGGGTATTTCTTGAAACAAGACTTTCTAACTTGATGGTTCACTAAGTTCTAATCAAGAAAAGATCCGTGCACCCAGCACATTTCCAGTGGCAAAAGCAAATCTTAGTATGTATTGTAAATATAGTAGATGAAGAAAAACTACTATTATTTACATACTTTACTACCATGATATATCCTGATTAATACAATCTTGTTCCATCCTACATGACCACCGTGAGCATAGAACTTCTAGTCGAAAATCGTGATCCTTATTATAAGTACCCTTTAACTTGTCATAACAGAGTCAGCCAACATGGCATTAGACTTTAACTTGAAATTTGAAACAAGATATAAAGATAGAAAAATAGATCTCTAAATTCCTTTCCTTAAGAGAATCTTGTCTGGGATCATGCAAGGGAGCTTCTCGAAAAGATGGAGGTTGAATAATGAACTAATAATGACTAATGTCTGTCAGACATTGGGAATAACATCAGCAATAGTGTTCTTTGGTGTGGACTTTCAACCCTTATGTCTGATATGTAGTCAAATTCTAGTAAATTTTATGGAGAAACGATAACCTCACCATTCATTATATTATCTGAGGACATACTAGCATTTAAGAACCATTAATGAACACCCATTCCTTCATGAAAATTTACTTTACCAAAGATAATGGTCTTAAATTCTTTTCCAAATACTAAGGTTCCTTGCCATTTATAACATCCTT
>JANHAO010024258.1:0-11672 GCA_026873985.1 Saraca asoca
ATAGAAATAAAAACCAAATTCATTAATGAAAAGAATTGCATAATGTTTAAAACAAAGAAAGAAAGAAAGAAAGAAAAGATGAAGACAAAAGAAGAAAACTATGATGAAAATAAACTAGGATTCTTGAAAGAACATTAACAAAGAAGGAATCCTAAATTCAATTGAGAAGACTCTTAAGAAAATAAGAAAACTTGTGCTCTAATTAATCCTAACTAATGAAAACTAATGAATGACTAATTCTATCTTTAGGCTGTTCAGAATTAGCTTATATAGCAATTTTAGGGCATGGAACATGGCTATGCTTTGGGACATGGGCTGGGCATGTTTTGGACTGGAAGCTTGCAGGACTTTTGCTGGATGTTGCACTAAACATGGTCGTATCCCAACACATGGCCAAGCCTTGTTCAGTGTTGGCTTCTTGGATTTCTTCAGCTTCTTTCATGCTTTACTTGGGTTTTTCACATGGCTTCTTTCCAAGCTTTTTCTCAATTCAAGTGTACTCCAAAGTGCTACTTTCATCCTTCTTTTTAAGCCTCTTTGCTAACCTGGAAAGACATATACAAACTACAATAGTTCCAATGAACAAATGAACTAAACTAAGACAAAAAGTGTAGCAAAACCACAAATTAATAGCTAATCAATAGGTGATAATCAACAAAATAATAGGCAGTTTACTCATTTATTAGTGTTGAACATACTAAAGAGATTGGAGCTCGTCATGTAAGAGAAATCGGTCTTGCACGCTTTGAAGATTATGAAGAGATGGTGAAGCTACTCCTTCAAAGTCCACCCTTTATTGATTCAAAAGAGCTCAAGGTTGCTATGACCTTACTAGATCACGATGTTGCAATAGCCCCCACAATTTCAAATCAGTCTCCTCTTGTGGTGACTGTGATGCCCCTTCTAGAGTTAGCTCCTACCTCACATCCTAAGGTGACTAAGGTGGTAAAGATTGTAGCCTCATCTAAGCCCCCTGCCAAGAAATGAAAAGTGAGCAAGGGGAAGAAGGTTGTAAGCACTTTGAAGCAAGTGGCTCATAAAATCATAGCTAAGAAGCACAAGCTAGGCTTTGGTCCAGACACACAAGGTATATTGGCTTTGTTCAGGAGAATGTGGCAGACATTTTGAGGTCTCACACTAGTCCCCTAGCATTGGAGATAGAAAGTTCAAGTGGAGGGCTAATGCACTACACCACTTGTCAAGGCTTACTAGTAAGTAATGCTTTCCTTTTTTTTATCTTGGCTCTTTTACTTTTTCCAGACTTGACCTGATTCCCTTAACCTTTTAGGGTTTGCTAGGATTAGGTAAAATGGGGAGATGCTCTAGGCCTATAAGAAAAAGAATGCCAGGCTCATGGACGGTTTGGCCGTTGAGACCACTAAGGTGCTAGAAATGGAAGATAGAAAAATGAAGGCTGAGGTCACTCAAAAGGAAGTCAAGGAGGCCCAATCTCGTGAGGTGGCAAATTGTGAGGTCATTACAATTGAGCTTAACAAGGTAGTTGAAGAGTTGTCTAAAGCAAAAGGTGATCTAGACATGGTTCTTCGGGGTTTCGATTCAGCAATGCATTGATTCAAAGTTATAATGAGATGAGTTGAGGTTGCCAGGGTGAAGCTTGAGGCAACCAGAGGAGAGGTCACTTTAAAATAGGAGGAGGTTGATCGGGTCAAGGTCGAGGCTGACGAACAGGTTGCCAAGGTAATGGAGGAAGCTGAATCTAAAACCTTATCTTCTTTTCTATACACCTTGTGGAAGCATCATCCAAGCATGGACTTTTCCTTCTTTGGACAAGAGACCGTTGAGGCAACTGAGGGCTCTAAAAAGAAGGTTGCCAAAACCAGGTCTTCTCATAAAGTTACAGCATCTTCGAGTAGAACCTTCTACCAAAAGTGCCATTCAAAGAGAAGTCAATCCACAAGTTATAGAAACTCTAGATAATTAGATAAGGGACAACCCATCAACCCTAAGTGTCTAGCTCTATTCCCACAAGAGCCTAGCTTCGAAGGTTTAGTCTTCCCAGAGTTTGATTTTGTAATTTTGCATTTCATTTTCTGAATCTTCGTACTTGATTTTGGAGTTTGTATGAATTCACCTCACTGTAAGAGACATCATATTGTCTTTTCCATTCTTCTTTGCTCCTTATAGCATACCATATTGGATGCTTTATAGAAAATATGTAAATTGTTACAAACAATTCCCTACAAATCATAGCTCATTGGATAAAATGAATGTCAAATGGGCCAATTGACCTTAATTAATAAAGGGAAAACATCTGAACATAATTGGGTCAATGAATCATGACTTAAAAGGATATGCACCATATTAAATGGCCAATCAGTGGCATTAACCCATCTTGGGTAATATTTCTTATCATAAGAATCCTTATTTTGACCTCAAATTCAAGCACCAGAGTGCTTTAGTTAGCAGCAAGACTTAGTGTCAAGTGTTTGAGCATAAAGGTTGGCACGGGATCAAGTACTTGAAAAGGTTGCATGAGAGCTATGAACAATACATCACATGAGAGCTACAAACAACAAGTCGCATGAGAGTTGTGAACAATAGGTCACATGAAGGTTGTGAATTTAGTTAGAAAACTAACAATTACACTAGAATGTGCTCTAAGAGGCTCAACTTGGAGGCTAGCAATTGTTTTCATGCATGCAATGGCCTGGTGTTAGAATGAGGGTGATCTTGTGCCCGAATGATTAACAATCTTGTGCCATGTTGGATGACTAATTAATCGTATTAGCTTGTCTTAGTTGGCAATGAATTAGGGCGCTTGGGTGCTTGAGCACCTTCACTAGCATGAGGTTGGATTCTCATGTAGATTATGCCAGGTGTGTTTTGGTTCATGCAAGAGTTTGGTGCTTGAGCATTTCTTAGACGTGAAATCTTGATCAACTGCACTGATCACCTTGGTCCACGTAATAGTTTGGTGCCTAAGGCACTTCTTGGATGTGGTATTTTAGTGTTATCTGTGCAAGAGTTTGGTGCATGAGGCACTTTTTGGATGTGGCCCACGCAAGTGTTTGGTGCATGGCTAGCACTTTTTGGACATAGGATTTTGGAATTATCTACACAAGAGTTAGGTGCTCAAGGCACTTCTTGGACATGGCTTGTGCAAGAGTTTGGTGTATGGCTAGCACTTCTTGGACATAGGATTTTGGAATTGTTCATGCAAGAGTTTAGTGCTCAAGGCAGTTCTTGGACGCAGCCCATGTAAGAGTTTGGTGCATGGCTAGCACTTCTTGGATGCAGGATTTTGAAATTGTCTATGCAAGAGTTTGGTGCTTAAGGCACTTCTTGGATGTGGAGTGGGCTAGGGCTGGCTTCTAGTATAATATTCTATTGAGAAAGGATGTAGCTTTAGCCCTACAAAAGAGAACAAAATCTAGATGTAATAAAATATTTATTGTAAGAACAAGAAATTATATCCTGTTTATTCATATGGGAGCCATAGTGCTATTCCAAAAGCTAGGATGGAAAAATCTCTACATCATCTTTTTCCAAGGCAAAAGATTAGCAATTAACCCAGTGCTAGGAGCTTGAGGAGCTAAAAAGTGATGAAAAAAGGAAATCACCATAACTTTGGTGCAAGCTTTTGTTTGTTTAGGTATTGAGTTTGCAGAAATCAAAGGCATGATCTGGAGGTCATTGTGCTTTCGTTCGTTGATGAAGGCTCGCGAGGATTGCTGGCCCGAGGTTGAGGTTGTTTTGAACTTGAGGGCAAAGACTCTTTTTGGTTGCCCTAGACTTGGAAATCATATTTGACCATTGCATGCATCTCCATTAGCAAAACCATCAGCCAAAAATATCTCATCTTGAATATCACACACTAGTGCTAGCATCCCTAGTGATGTTAGTCTACTATGTGTGAGCCCAGCACTAAACCTAGGCTACATGGCAAGTGTTCAAGCTTGTCGTCCTCGTTTCTACAAGGTCAATGTGCATGAGCCCGTTGTCAAGTCTAATTTCATTGTATGGTAGGGTGTGAGTTGTCACCAAAACTTGTCTCACTATACAGCTGCTACGTGAGCTATCTTAATGCATGGTGACAATGCCAATGGCTTGACCTATTGTGTGGTGATGGTATGAGTTGAACACCAAGGCTAGGTGCTGCATGGTCACTATTATGATCTTGCCACCAAGCCTGGTTTCTGCATGGCTGCAAAGAGAGCTTACTGTTAGACAATCTTGTTGAATGGTCATTGTGTGGGCTTATTATCAAAGTGAGACATTGCATGGCTAGCATGAACTTGTCATTGGAGCTTGCCTCACTACATGGTCATCGTACAAGAGCCCATCCTTAGATGCAATTGTTGCATGTGCTATAAGCTTCAATGCCAAACTCAAGTTACTGCATTGCCTAAGATCAGCACTAGGCAGATGGTGTGTGAGCTTGCCATAGAGCAGGGTCTCACCACAAGGAAATATGAGCTCGTTATCCAGTCTGATTTCATATCATGGCTGTGCAAGCACAACACTGAACCTAAGTTGCATGGCTGCTACATGGGCTCACTATCAAACCACTTTGCATTGTTGCTTTGTGTGCTTGCCATCAATTTGAACTATTATAGGCTGCAAGAGGCTCACCATCTTGATCGCTGCATGGCCACCACACTTACATCCAGAACTAGGCTTGGAATGGCACTACTGTTGTCATTGATAATCTACATGTGTGGATTCATCATCGAGTTCATCATAGAGCTTGGTTTCTATAAGGCAGCATGCTTTCTTTACATGCAAAATGAGATTGATGCCAAGAGGAAGTGCTTCCATGGGCTTGAGACCTTGAAGAGTGATAAACAAGCAAAATGTAGAATATAATGTTGATTTTTAATCTCTTGATTCATTATTAAGTTACGATTTCTATGCTCGTTTTGTTTTAGTTTAGTATTTTTGTTCTTTGGTTCTGCTTTCATCTATATCCTTCTTTGTAGGTCAGCAAGGAAGCTTGGAAAGAAGGGTGAAAGTAGAAGTTTAAAGCATATTTAGATTAAGGAGAAGCTAGGAAAGGAGCCCTGTGAAAAACACAACTCAATTGTGACTAAAGCAAGGAAAATCAAAGAAGGTAGGTGCATTCCTCAGCAATTCTCCAGTGCAAAACATGGGCTAGTAGTGTCACAAGATACAACCATGTTTTGGACACTATTATCCTAATATATAAGCCATTGTTGTGTAACCAGAAGGAGTTTTTAGATTGTTTTCATATTGCTTGGTTACATTTTCATTTTTGGGTGTTTTTCTAAGTAGATTGAGAGATATTCTTGTGGATTGAAGTTCTTGCAAAGATTCTATTTTATTTTCATTACTTGGCATCCTAGTTTTCTCTTTCAACTTCATCTTTATTTTTCTGCTTTGTATTGCATATTATAAACTATTCAATGATAATGAATTTGATTTTTATTCCCATTATGTGCGAGTAGATTTTATTCTAGGATTGGAAATAACCCACTTATGGCCCCTTGCTACTATTGATTGCTTTCCTATTATAATTACCTGGTATTAATTGATTCAACTATTATGCTTGCTTAGTTTCTAATAAAATATTTGGCCATTATTTTGTCTGATTTTCGATAGATAGTTAAAGTACAGAAAGGAGAAGATTACCACCAAAACCCTAACAGTTGAATAAGGGAATTTTAATCACAAAAGTAGATTAAGTTTCTTTAGGATTGAATTTCTTAGCATTGATCTTAAAGGGCTTAAATTAATTTAAACCATGAAAGTAGATTCAATTAAGTTGATTTAAATACTATTATTAGACCTTGAAAGAGGCTAGTAATTAACCTAGGTTAAACCATCCTTATTTATCCAAGTAATTACAATAGGAAGAATTTATATTATTCATTGAACTATAAGTGTGGTGAACCCCAATCCTAGGCTTTTATAATCAGATTTCATTTGTTAATTAAGTGTTGCTCTTTTATTAGCTTTCCTTAATATCTTTAATATCCATTATTTGATTTAGAAAACTTGAATTGCAAACTCCAGTAGTTAATAGTGAGATCCCTGTGGGATTCGACCTATACTTGTCAGTGTTTACTACAACTACACTGTGCGCTTGCGGAAAACACACAACAAGTTTTTGGCATCATTGTCAAGGTTCTCTTTGGTGTCATTATTAGTCTGTGTTTGCAATATAGCTGAACTAAATCTTTTCTTTTATTTGATATCTAATCTTTTCTTTTATTTTGTTGCTGCTGCTTTTTGTTTCCACTTTGTAGGTGTATTCCCTTTTTATGTTAAGGGCTCCTAAGAATCTTGTTTAGTTTGATCCTAAGATTGAAAGGATACTTCAAAGAAGGAGGAGACAAAGGAAACAAGACCAATCAACACATCTAGCCATGTCTTAACAAAGCAACCATTCATTGAAGGAATTTACTACACCAGATACCCATGGCATAAGTCTAAGCATTGTTAGACCTGTTGTGGAGGCCAATAATTTTGAATTGAAGCTTTCGCTTCTGCAAATAGTTCAACAAAATTAGTTTAGAGGATCTCCCACCTAAGAACCAAACCTTCATTTGTCGGTCTTCCTTAAGTATTATGATACTTTGAAGCTTAATGGAGTTTCTCCAGATGCTATTCGGTTAAGATTGTTCCCCTTCTCTCTAAAGGACAAGGCTAGAGCTTGGTTGCATTCTTTACCAGCTGGATCCATTACTACATGGCAACAATTATCACAAGCCTTCTTGGCCAAATACTTTCCTCCAAGCAAGACAGCTCAACTCCACAACCAAATCACAAGTTTTGCTCAGAGAAATGGAGAGTCATTATGTGAAGCTTAGGAGTGATTCAAGGAACTTCTAAGGTTATGTCCACATCATAGATTAGAAAAGTAGCTATTGACATTAAAATTTGGTTTGTATGGAGAGCACAAACTTCAGCCAACGGGGAGGGATTCTTACAGGATCTCTAACCCTTTTTCGGTTCAAACAAGATAAATCAGCAGTATACATAGAGAAGAAGGGGAAGAACAGAGAAGGGGATACAGGGTTTAATGTGGTTCAGTCAAATTCGGGTATTACCAGACCCTACGTCCATCATAGCATGTTATTGTGATGCTGTTCCATACATAGATACAACACTCAATTTCTTTCTCTTCATTCTAGTAGAGTTTCTGCCTATGTTTCCAGATCCCCCACTTAGAAAAGGCTCCTCCCTTATACTTATAGAGGAGAGGAGGCTATAATGGTAATTACATATGTAGTAAATCTATTATATCAACATTTAATGTATAAAATAGAATATATAGACTAAATCTCCTTTTTTGACTAGGCAGGTGGGCCCCATTTAACCATTGGGGCAGAGAATGACTAAGTCTTCTATCTGGCGAGTACGGGCTGCTTGCCACACTCTGTCGGGTGGGGTGCGAGTGCTAGCAGGAGAAATCATCTCATGGTGTAGGCTGAAGAATATAACAATTTGGGGACTATTTGAGCTGGTCCTATGTCGCTCTTAGGCTTCTCATTCATTTATCTAGGGTGAACTGATTTTCATATATAACATAAGCCCGCAACTCTTAGTTTGCATTGTGTGCTGGGAGTTGAAACTCTTCAATTTTTGATCCGTCAAAGTCTTCTCTTGAGACTATCGTTTCATCTACTCTAGGCAATGCTTCTCATAGCACGTGTCCGATAGTTATTATTGAGTCAAACATAGCCTTTTTCGAGGCCATAAATGATGACGGTTGGTGGAATGAATCTAGATCCTTTGATAGAGCCGATCTTGTCACTATATAAGGGAAGGGTATCCTTTTCGTCACCACACTGAACAAACCATGGAGTTTCCTGATAAACCACCACTGTTGTCGACGTTCTAGCATTTTGTTGAGGCATGTATGGTCTGTTGCATAGAGAGTTTGGAAGACTCCGCTTCCTCGCTAATGTGGAGAGATCTCATATGGATCTTAGACTGTGTCCTCTCAGCTCAGCTGTGAGGTAATTATTTGGTAGGCCAAGCCCCGGCACTTCCTGATTAGATTCCTCCATGAATCGGACAAGGAGCTGGAAGCTGAAGAAATAAGAGGCAGTAATGCTCTTTCCCTCTCCATTGGCGAGGGTCATTGAAGAGGAGTCCACCATTTGAGAATGCTCTAGTGAGAGAATTTTTGGGCACTTGGAGTAGTTCTGGGGCTCTAGTTGGTAAGGGTTTAGCCCTTCTTTGCTAGTTCTTCTTCTTGGTCATAGGTTTTCCCTTTTGTATTTTGATTAGCTTGTATTCAGATCTTTCTGATGTACATCTATCTTGTTGTGGTCTATTGATGAATAAAACTTTTCTTTACAATTTCTATTTGTTGTTCCCATTTCTCATGTAAGCATTTTAGCTAGACCAATCTGCGCGACCTACACATAATCAGAAGAAGGTATAAGTTATGGGTTAGAGTGATCTTGTGCTTCGGCCGATCCTGTGGCCAAATAAATAGACAAGTTAGTATGGAATCATAAAATAGTAAGATAAGTTTGCATGAAAGCTGCGAACAGTTGGTTGCATGCAAACTACGAAGTAAAATGATTCTATTGCCTTAAGCAAATAATCAATTAGTCAATTTCTTATGCTTCAGCGATCACAAAGTCACACTAGCATTGAGTGTTTAGGAGTGCCTCCGCACCTCAGCGAGCATGCAGCTACGCTGGCTAAGCGAGTTTGTTTTGTGCATCTCCACACCTCAGCGAGCCCATAGCTCAACTGGTTAAGTGAGTTTATTTTGAGCGTCTCCATGCCTCAATGAGCCTGTAACTATGCCGGCTAAGTGAGTTTGTTTTGAGCGTCTCCATGCCTCAATGAGCCATAGCTACGCTAGCTAAGCAAGTTTATTTTGAGCGTCTCCACGCCTCAGCAAGCCTATAACTCAACTAGTTAAGTGAGTTTGTTTTGAGCATCTCCATGCCTCAACAAGCCCGCAACTTAACTAGTTAAGTGATCATCAATTTGTCTTTGAAATGAGCTTCGGGGGCGTTAACAGGACTAGGGGTGACAGTCGACATAAAATTCTTCACAAAGATTGAAAAAATTGGCCTCATGTGAGCTATGGATATCACTAATTTTTGGAAAAATGACAATGTCAAGCCAATCATTTTTCAATTTTCAACAAAGCAAAGGGAAAAAATGTTTACATTCCTTTTGAAGTTCACAACACATTGCCAATGTGTAACCTAGACCAAGCCCCTCATCCCTTTGCCGAAATTACATTTAGAAGGTTAGGGTTGCTACCTTGTGGGCTACATCACACACTCCCTTAGACAACCCCTTCTAATCAGGTCCTTAATTGCTTCTCTAAGGGCCTGACAATTTGAGGTTCCATGACCAGCCTAATTGTGGTAGGCACGGAATTCTTCATAGTTTCTCCTTCTATAAGGGATCCTAGAGGACGGGGGTACCCCAAAGTCTTCCCTATCCCTTTCTGTCATGAAGATCCTATCTTGAGAATCTGATAGGATGCTAAACTGCTCATAATGGTCTAGGTGCTGAGGTCATCCAGTCTTTGACCTTTTGGATTTCTTTATTGTCTGCTCGATAGAATGATCACCCTGCTCTATGTCGCTCCTCTTCTTGCCGTGAGAAGAGCCAGCTTTTTCATCCTTCTTGTCAGACCTTTTTGAGCTGAAGGTTTTTTCCCACTTGATCTGCTTGGTAGTTCACTCACAGAACTCGGTGAGGTCCTTGATCAAGGACTTGTACAGACTCTTATACAACTTTCCATCTTTGTGGAGTCCCACAGAGATGGTGGCTAGCATGGTTTCTTCAGATGGATTCTCCATCGAATTTGCTTCGAGTCTGAATCTGGCAATGTAGTCTTTGAGTGACTCATGCTTACATTCAAAAACCATAACGAGGTGGTAGGAGGGCACAAGTTGTCTCTTCAGCGTTCAATACTGGCTGATGAATTTTTGTTGGTAGTCTTCCCAACTACCAATTGAGCAAGCTACGAGGCTTCTGAACCAAGTTCGAGGTATACCGCCTAATGTGGTTGGAAATAGTCGGCACTTTACCAAAGGGTCTGCTATTTGCAAGTCCATCTAAACATTGAATATGTATAGATGATCGTAAGGATCAGAATCCCCATTATACAATGGGATCGCAGGGATCTTGAGCTTGAGAGGGAAAGTTCAAGTTTCAATCTCCTTAGAGAGCAGTGACTGGTCCTCATAGCGAGCTCGATTGCCCGGGGTTCAGAGGTGTTCTTCCAATAAGGTTATCTTCTGGAATAGTTCTCCAACTAATAGGTCTCGTGACCCAGAGTATTGACTGGACGATTATTGGATCTTTTGATCTCTACTTTCATGAGGGTTGCCACCTGGGGTCCGCTTTCGTGAGGAATGAGCTGGAAAGTTACCATGGTTTAGGTCATCCAGACGTTGTGTTTGCTACTGCTGGAGAATATTCTCGAGTGTTGAGACTTCTACTTGTCTCTATACACCTTGTGCTAACAACGTGACTGCTTTATCCAGCTCTCCCATCATGTGTTTAAGCTTCTCTTAGCGTTGAAGCCATGTTTGCACTCCGTCAGTACCATTAATAGTGAGAATCGATTGTATTGAGCTAGCTGGAGGGATATCGATAATTGCTCTAATAACAGGAGCAGTAGACGAGTCCATTGTTGAAACATGACCATCCGAAGGATAGAGCTGTGCATTTGAAGCTCTGCTGGCTCTTCCCTTGGCCATTACAGTGGGAAATGAACTAGAATCAAGTGAGATTCCCACAGATGACGCCAAAAATGTTGACATTGAAATTTGGCTCGTACGGAGAGACTAATCTTTAGCCAATGGGGAGGGATTCTTACAGGATCTCTGACCTTTTTCTGGTTTAAACAAGATAAATCGACAGTATACATAGAGAAGAAAGGGAAGAGCAGAGAAGGGGACATAGGGTTTAATGTGGTTTGGCCAAATCCAGGTATTACCAGACCCCACATCCACAGTAGCATGTTATTGTGATAGTGTTCCTTACATAGATACAACACTCAATTTCTTTATCTTCCCACTGGTAGAGTTTCTACCTATGTTTCCGGATCCCTCCTTACAAAAGGTTCCTCCCTCATACTTATGGAGGAGAGGAGGCTACAATGATAATTACATATGCAATAAATCTATTAGATCAACATTTAATGTGCAAGACAGAATATATAGGCTAAATCTCCTTTTTCAACTACTGTAGATTGTCTTCTATAAGTGGGCCCCATTTGACTATTGGGGCAGAGTAGACTAAGTCTTCTATCTAGTGAGTATAGGTCGCTTGTCATACTCTATTGGTTGGATCGCACATTCTGGGGTTACGCACACTATTCTGGATAGGAATGTTAAACTTGCTTGGGCGGGGTGCGAGTGCTAGCCGGAGACGTCGTCTCACAGTGCAAGCTGAAGAATATAATAGTTCGTGGACTATTCAAGCTGGTCCTATGTCACTCTTGGGCTTCTCACGTGTTCATCTAGGGCGAATTAATTTTCATATATAATAGTAGCTAATTGTCCATACCTTCTACAATGGGCTTACATATAATACTTGTATATTAGTAGATGCCACTGCAGGAGGAGCACTCATGAACAAAACTATAGGTGAAGCATACACCCTTATAGAGGGTATGGCTCAAAATCATTATTCATGGTCAGGTGATCAAGCTTTATTAAAGAAACCATTGGGGAAATATGAAATTGATGCAATAGACC
>JANHAO010024259.1:0-11670 GCA_026873985.1 Saraca asoca
CAATGCACAATGAAAGCAATATAAGATGAATAATCAACCTTTATTATCAAATCAATACAAAATGTACAATCATAGATACAATAGAACTCAATCACATTGGCCCTAGGGCACCTATCATACTAACATTTAGAGCCTAAGATTCTCCTATCATCCTTCTACCCTACATTGATACGAGATCTACTCTTGGATCGAGTAGATCTTCCCTGCGGAGAATAATGGTATATAATAGTGGAAAGTAAATGGTAGTTAGTAGGATTATATATACATGTGTTGTGTATGATTGCTAGATGCCTAGTAGGATATGGATTGTATAATCTGGGTCACTATATATTATTATGTTGTTATACAGAGTGTGATAGGCCTGTAGCCCCTTCTTGTATTGTATAGGCCTTGAGGCCAAGTGTCTGGAAAACAAAAGAAACTTTGTTGGATTTTCATTAGAATTTAATATATAAATATTTCTTCAAGGATTGATGAAATAGTGAGTCATTGATATGTAATTGCATTATAAGGCTTATAGGGGATTTCATGATGGAAGGGGTTTCCTAATGGTGACCTTCTATATTGGTCATGTTTGGTGGATTGAGGTGTGATAAAGTTAGTATCAGAGCATAGTCTAAGGTTTGGGTGCATGATAAAGGTCTCCAACTGCCATGACAGGATAGACATACAAAGTTTATGTTAATACGCCATAGAGCACGATATATGAATAAGGATATGCTGATAGCCACACCATGAATATATATTGATAATCTCCATATTTCTTAAATTTCCAATCCTACATATGTGTATCCTACCTAAAACAAATCTTTCTATTTGATAATAAGAAAATGTCACCTAAGACTCGATCTTTGGCTCACTCTAGACGTTGAGTGGAAGAAACGTCTGAGAGAGCTTCCCACAAAACCTCCTCTTCTTTCCAACCTATACCTCAACCTCAGGGTAGACCTGGGGGCTAAGAACATGCTAGAGGCCAAGACAAGGTTGTATGATCCAAAGTACAGCCAGGAATTTCCTAGCCTAAATCAAAAGTTCCTTCCACATCCAGAACTTCAACGGGACTTTCTACTGCAGATGCCTCAGTGTGGGCTATAGACTTACAGAGTGCTATAGGTGGTCTTGTGGATGAATTGGTTCAACAATCAGAGTGGTGTAGCAGAAATGTGGCAGGCCTATAACCCATAAGTCCTAGGAATCTCTTTTAGGGACAATAGGAATATGGATCAATCCAACCTATTTATAGATGATAAATTGTTAAAAAGGATGGCAGATGCCTTGTATGAGCCAGACTGCTATTGCGTTATCCTACATAGGCTATGGTTGCTAACTTGAGTTGAAAAGAAATCCCAGTATGATGGATATTACATCAGACAGGATAGTTGTGCTTGGCTTGAAGTCATGATGTACATTAGGTGAGGGGGAAATGTTATAAACACTGATAAGGGACTTGAAGATCAAGAGCTTGAGTACGGCAATCTTGCTTTGAAGAATAGCAGCGAGGAAAAGAATCCTATTAGGGTGATACATGGCTCTATAGGAAAATCATGGGAAAAAGTCCCTCATAATGTATAGATACCCCCAGCTGTTTAAGTGATATGTTGGTATGGACCTTCACTTTTTATGACTATGTTCCAAGAATTCAAGGACAAGTTCTTTTGTTGGGGGAAAGAATTTGTAATACCTTAAAAAAAATGTTATGGAGGGACCGAAGTGAAGAAGTTTAATTCTCATTGGGATCAGATTGTAATTTCCTTTTTCCAGTAGGGTTTTGTTGAAGGTGGTGGAAAGTCGATGGCGTCAAATTACAATTTGCCCCATTTCCTTTTATATATAAATTTCTCCAACTGGCTTATCCCTTTAATGCATCCTCTCTTTCTCCTTTTCTTGAAGCTTCCTCCTTTTTCTGCTTCAGTGATCCTCCTCAACTTTTGGTGCTTTGCTATCTAATGATCTGACCACCTTCCTTCTCTTTCTTGTGTTTCCTTCGGCGCGCTGCTTCTTGTGCCCAAGCCAAAACTTCTTCTCTATTTCTACAATTTTTCTCCGATTAGGCCACATCTTCATCAGATGTTGTAGTTCGGTGAGTTGTTGGTCTTCCTCATCTTTGGTTACTTTCTGGTAGATCTTTCTTCCCTTGGATCAACTTATGGCAGTGGTAGCAATTTCTTTCCCCTATCTCAACATTGTTCAACTGATACCTCCATTAGCTTGCCAGGGAAGCTTTCGTTGGTGGCAAGCTGGCCATCAGTACTTCAAACTCCAGTGAATAATCCTAGAATAAAAGATTTATTTTATATCTTACCTATATTAATTTTTTGAGATCGTCTACCAGAAACCTAACCTTCAAAGTAGAGGTATATGGAGATATTATTGTTTATTTAGCTCCAAATAAATTCCCTTTGATGAATCAAGCACACTAATGGAAAATTTTTAAAGCTTTAGCTGACTTAGCTTTCTAAGGAATTTTCAAGGTGAGTGGATAATCCTCTTCACTTAATGATCCTATGTGTAAATACAAAATAATTTTATCATATGGAATATCATTAATCCTTTTTAAATAATAGAATTTTCCTATATCTTAAAATGGTTTCGAAGGTATATTTAAATGTTGTATTTGTACATAAAATGGTTCACTGTGATTAAATGATACATTTTTATCTCGTGTTATGTCATTGGAATTGGCAATCCTATTTTCTATATGATGAGTAGAAATAAAAATGCATTAGTAGGTTTATGTATGTTTTGATAAATGTTGCTTACCTGAAATAGTATTTTCATGTTACATGATATCTTTAGATTATTGGTTGGAAATGCTGGGCCCATTGAGAAATTTATTGGTAACCCTTAAGTGCACCTGTGAACAATACATCTTATAGGTGAGATGGATGGATACAGGTGAGATGAATGGAACATGATGATGTTTATAGGCGAGATGCATGGATGCAAGTGAGATAGATGGATTATGATGATGTTTATAGGCGAGATGGATGGATTGGAGTGGTGTGATGGAGTTATATTTTTGATGTATGGTTACTTGTGGGAAATTTTCCATTTGGTTGCCAGTTGATTGTTTTGTTATAAGCATTATTATATTTTATAAAACTTATTGGATATTTTCCATAGTATCATGTATTGTTGTATGTTTTATTCTGTTAAATATCATATTACAATTTTGTTTAACTATCTTAATGGATGAAGCTTCCAAACTTATTGTGAGGTTATGACATTCAAACGAGTAAGCATATTTTCGCAGCAATATATATATATATATACACACTTTTGAACATAATTTTTAAATGGGATTCTTGGGTGATTGTGAGATTGTTTGCTTATTAAGTTTCTATGAAATTCACTCCTTTCTTTTTCATGTTTTTCAATGCCCAGGATTCTCCTACCATCCCTCCACCCTACATTGATACAGGATTTGCTCTTGGATCGAGTGGATCTTCCCTACAAAGAATAAAGGTATATAATGGTGTAAAGTAAATAGCAGTTGGTAGGATTGTATATGCATGTGTTGTGTATGATTATTAGATGCCCAGTAGGATATGGATTGTATAGTTTAGGCCACTACATATTATTATGTTATTTTACAGGGTATGATAGGTGTGCCCCTTCTTATGTTGTATAAGCTTTGAGGCCGGGTGTTCAAAAAATATAGGAAAAACAGAGGAAACTCTACCAAATTTTCATTAGAATTTAATATATAAATATTTTGTCGTGGATTGATAAAATAGTGAGTCATTGGTATGTAATTACATTGTAAAGTTTGTAGGGGGTTTCCTGATGGTAACTTTTTATACTAGTCACGTTCCATGAATCGGGGCGTAACATAAATACAAACTTGTCAATGCAAAGATTTTCTCTACACCGTCTAGGGTGACTGTTCGAAACTTCACTAATATAATTAGAGCCACTAAGTGCTGAATCATGGCAAGGTGTTTTTAAAATATATTTATTATAGTAATAAGTGGTTGTAATAGAAATTACATTTGCAACAACAATTACAATAAAATCTTTATCATTCTTTTGTTCATAAGCACATAAAATCCAATTTATTAAGTAGTATACAATTAATTCAAAAAGTATAAAAACTTAATTATAAAAAACCCTTGCATGATAGAATCATAAGATCACATAAATAACAAAATCTAAAAGAACAAATACTAAAAGACATGCCCCAAGTCGATAACAAGTAATATAAATTCATCTAAGTTGTATTGAAAGGTTTATAACATAATTAATTAGAGAAATCTACAACTAACACAAAGCACTTGAACCAAGTTTTCTTATCGACCATGCCTTTCTTTTTGAAACATTTAAAGCCTTAAATTTTTTTGTTTTTTGTTATCTTCTAACAAATCACATGCATCCATATAAAGACTTTCATTCAAGTTTGGAATGGCATTAAGCACATTAACAACTTTCTTGGACTTTTCTATGCAACCATATTTTTTTTTATGCTTGATAAATGTAAATACAATAGCTCTATACTATTAAGAACATCGACAATACCTTCACCTTACTTTTATTAGCTTTTTTACCTTTATAATAAATACACATGCTTGGCTTTGCTTTATTATCTTAATTTTTTTGTTTAACACTTGTATGTTTTCTTCAGATTGAAAGTCATCATTTTTTGCCATAGCCTTTTTAAAAGTAGGATCTATCCCAAATTCTTTTGAATAATTGATATTTGTTTCATATAACATATTGTCACCAGATTGACAAAACATTCTTATTGCAGTTGAATTTGCAAAAAATTTATACAAATTGTAGTAATTGGACAAAATTGTAATCCTCATCTTTCTTTTATCAAGATGTGCTTACAATAGAAAAAAATGCATAAACAATATAAAACTAAAAGACAAATGAAGTTTGAAATATGGATTAAATTATTATATGATGATGTAATATATGGTACCTTTAAGTAATCATCCCAAAATTCTTCTCCTATTATCACCATTTGACGAGACTCATTCTAATCAAATCCCTAAAGATCTGATAAGGTTTGCACATTTAAAACTAATGTTCTTATCTTCTTATGCCTATTTTTCATAACCTTTTTATTTACTTGTAGTCCAAACTTCTTATTAAAAGATGCATTCATATAATTTCAAACAAGCTTATTAAATGTTTTTTTTTAGTTTTTTTATCCTCTACATGCTTACTCTAACATAAGGTCTATGAAATTACGATACATTGAAGATGTCCAAGTAGTTCTTACAGTAGAAAGTGCTTTGTTAGAAAGTTTTTTATCTATATATAAAAAAAGAAAGCTTTATAAAATATCCAAAATTTAATTTGTATTACAACAAAAATGAGAAAATAAAATTAAAGTCAACATAGATAAAACAAACATAATTACTAATCATATAATATATAAGGAACAACTAATACAAATTTCTATATATTTATCCTATAAGCTAACATACAAGATATTTATTTTGTAGCCATTCTTCACTTTTAATAACATACGCATAAATTGAAATAACAGACTAAAACCTTATGTAACTTTACAAAGTTATCGCTCAAAATGCATCTTAGTTTCATTTAAAAGAAACAAGAGGAAGTGAAATAGATTTGCAATAAATCATATTGCATGTTAAAAGTTAGACAATGTAATTAATTCATAAACTCAGATGTGTATAAGATGCATAAATTGTTTGACAATTGAGAGTGTGTTGAATTTAATATAAATTAGTATAAAAGACTAGATAGTTGTTATATGCACTCTCCGATTTGTAAGATGGGCTGGCAAAAGCCTAATAGTAGATTAAGTCTAAGTGAAAAGAGCCGAGCTCGCTAGGCTGCTATCTGCGTGAGCAACAGAATGAGGTAGAGTCCCAGCTCACTAAGGAACAAGGTCCAGCTTGCATAGCCAGCATCTTGCTATATGCAAGCGCGCATTACCAGAGGCGAATTCGTGAAGTTCGTCCTCGTTGACTAAAGGTCAATAGTGACCCACATAAAGTTTTGGCTTGCGGACATTACACCTTACCTAGCGTGAAGTAGCGACCCTCTCAAACTTAGTCTAGAGGACCAGTCTGCAAGAAGCAGCATCACGGGCCCACCCACAAAAAGCAAACTTCAGAAATTAGCCACCAGTTTGCAAAAGATATTTTACAATAGTTTCTGCTGTCTTGTACATTTATTTTGATATAACAGAAATACAAATCATGTAATTACCATTGTAACTTCCTCAGCCTCTATAAAAGAAAGATTACTATAAAAGGGGGCTGAAGGCAAATATTGAAACTCTGTAAAAAATTTTCCAGACTAATAAAATACTATCGTGGACGTAGGGACCAGTATTGCCTAGTTTTAGCCGAATCACGTTAAAAATACTACGTGTTTGTTGCATTTCCTCTCCATTCCATTGTTCTTCATCTTGTTCAACCAGAAGCCAGTTTGAGTCCCGAAAGAACTTCTCAGGTTGGTTGGATTTGGGTAGAATCGAAATCCATCGTCAACAATAGAAAATTCTAATAACATCAAAAATTGAATGAAAATCACAAAACCACTAGGCATTTTCTTTTTTTTTTTTCTTCATCTAGTGGTATTCTACCTTGTTATTAGGGTTTTTTCTATTAGTTTTTGACCCTTAACTAGTTTTTAACTTCAACAGTTGTTCATATGTTGCTGTTTCGTGATAGTTGTAGTTTTGGTTGTGTGGATTCTATAGTGTGCTTGTAATTGTGTTTTTTTGTGAACAATTCGAGGCAATGATTTGTGATATGAATTAGACAAAGTGAAATACTTTTGATCCTTTTTAGATTAAATAGAGTAAATTATAATTACGACATGCTTGTTTCTCTTAAAGTTTTGAATTTCATTAATAAATTATAATTTGCTTGAGAGATGAATTGTGAGTAAATAAGTGATTTAATGTGTAAAATATGAATAACAGGCAAGGATAATATGGGATTATCATAACTTTCTTAAATTTTTATACCTTCATCATCCTCATATATAAATTTGGCATAAAAGTTTAAACAAAAACAATAAAATAGTTACGAGAAACAAAAAGTTCTTAATTGTTTACTTATAGAAGCGTTCTCCATAGGGTCTAAACAATAGAAAGTAAGAATTTTTTTTGTAGAAAAAAAAAACAAGAGTAAGAAGGATTTTGAGATTAGAAAGATTTATAGGGAGAGATTTTTTTTTCCATAGAGGGGACAAAGTGTACAAGAAAAATTTTACACTAAAAAAAAGAAATTGTGGAAAAACTAGATAAAAGAAAACCAACCTCAAATAGAATCGCTTAAAAACCTATGTTCACTAAAATGTTGTTTAGATAAAAATCAATTTTTTAAATATTAAGTAATTAGCAAACAATTGAAATTAAAAATTGTTACCGATATACTCATTTAGCTAGTTTTTATGGATTGATAAACAACCTTTAAAGGAAGAAATTTTTTTCACTAACCCATTTTAGATAAAGATAAAAGGAAATTAAACTTATTTATTTTTGTAGAGGGAAAATAGAGATTTGGTTCTATATTATCTAATAAATTATTTTTATATCACCTAAGATGTTAGTTTGTGTGCTAGCAAGAAATTTTTGTTAATAAAACTAACGAAATTAGAATTGTTAGGAGTAAGTTTGTTAAAAAAAATTCTAAAGAAATAAGAATAAAATTTACTAATGTTGTATTGCCCTTTTCAAATACACTATTTGAATACTTGGGGAAAGATGAAAGTTACTCATTTCTGCATATCCTTGCCAACCTTCAAATCTCTGCATGTTGTAATTTCAGGTCTCTCAAAAATCACTAGCAAGGCGGCCAAATCAAGCATCCGGCTTAAGGGAATCCATTTCGTATGCTCTCTTGGATGCCACAAAGCGACGGTCATTTTTAAATGCCTTCGACAAAACCGGGTTTAAATCATCTGATAAGTTCTTAGTTGCCTACAAACCTAGGAGAGGGAAGTTTGCTGCATTTCAGGGTGACATGACAACAGAAGAGGCAGACAATTTTATCAGCTGATCTGTTCTCAACGGAGATATACCATTCAGTGAAACAAGAGAGAAGCCTGCAATCAAGTAGATCATTAGGCATTAACACTGGATTTTGCGGATATCATGTAGATAGTCAAAGAGATTGCATCATTAATTTGATAGTAGCGAGAATAATGATAATCTCGACAACAGCCAATGGAATATTGATCTGGCTCGAGTCTCAAAAATGTTTCGTCTGGCTCTCAGAAACTCATTCCCAAGGATAATTTTGCGTTGAGAAACAATACTAGCAGAAATATGTGCATAATCATTGCATTCTTGGAGAAATTTGTATGTACAGGTGACGTGCGGATTAGTATCCAAATAAATTAATAATATCAAATTTCTTTCCATGTGCTATTATATATATTTATTTATTTTTATATTTTAAAGATGTTTGATATACAATTTTTTTCAGAAAAAAAATTCTCTTTTAGAAAGTTATTTCAAGTAATGAATAACTTATTAGAATAAAGCTCTTAATTTTTTCCTAATTTATCCATCTTCTTTTGATTAATTGACAATATATATCCTAATTAATTAAAAACATTCATTTTCAATGCTTATTTTTTTTTTAATATCATACTATTTTTAATGTTTATT
Organism: Saraca asoca; assembly: GCA_026873985.1. Classification (NCBI taxonomy): domain Eukaryota; kingdom Viridiplantae; phylum Streptophyta; class Magnoliopsida; order Fabales; family Fabaceae; genus Saraca; species Saraca asoca. Next base: position 8,606 of record JANHAO010024259.1, read on the forward strand.
TTTTTTCACAAAACCAAAGGGGACAAAAAAAATGCACATATCATTGTATATTTGACTTATGCCTATTAATTCAACATACATAAATAAAAATAAGTAAATATATAAATAAACATATAATGTCATAAAATATAATTAATTAAATTTTAAATAATCTTATTCTTATTTTGAATATTTTGATTATATCAATATGTTTTAGCCTCAAAATAAATGTAAATTAATTTATTTCATATATTATCTAATGATATTAATATGTTATTTTATGTCATTTTATATTTATAAGCTAGTTTAATAGTTAATTTTATCAAACATTTTTAATATAATTAACTAGTTTATCAATTTTAAACTAACAATTAATAGTTAATAGTTTATAAAACAGTTAACAACCAGCTTATCAACTATTAATTAATTTATTAATTACTTGTGTTAAATAGACTTTTAGTGATGATGGGTTGAATAATTTACAAATTAACTATCTTAGGTTTGAATCTTTCAAAAAAATAGTAAGAATTGGTGCAACTGGGAGTCTAGTTCATTAGTTCAAATGAGAAAAAAAAATGATAGCGTTCCAATTCATCAGAGCAAGGAAGAAAGAAATTAAGGAAATAATAGATGAGTATATTGTTTAATTGACTATTAACTGGCGAAATAGGGGAAGTAGAACTTCTCACAAAATGTGGAAAGTTATTTAACTACTCTCCCTTAATAAGAAGAATTTTCTGTAAGAACTTTTAATTTTAATTATTAACCAAACAACTTTAGGCATTTATTAGGGAGTTTATAAGAAAATTTATTTCTTGTAAAGTTCAACTTCCTGTAGGAACTTACTTTCTATATAAACCAAACGAATCCTAAGTTTTGTACTAAATAGATTTAATACTCATAATTTAGTGTTTAATTTCAATGTTAACAGTTTTAATTTAATCAAATACCAATACACTCTACCTTGAGGTTTGGATTTCAAAATAGATTGGGCCCAAATCTGAGCCTGTCTGGTTAGACCTATCCCTTAATCAAATTTGTTGGCATGCAATGAACATTCATCTTTCAGAGTAGATATTGTCAATTTGCATTCAGATAACCGTCCGAAACGTTGTCCTTTGTGAATGCAAAGCATGTCTGGTTGGAATGGAAAATAGACTTAAGCATGAACAAGGTGATCTACCTAGGCAGACCCTTTTGACAAAAAAAAAAAAAAAGGTTTGAGTCTAAATTTTTTTTCAAAGATTAATAATTACACGGACCTCGGACAACATAAATACAATCGAATTCATTGGATTCGAATTAAATAAATAAATATTATAAAAAAACTTAACATATAATATATAAATTAGTTATAATTTATTAATTATTGTAATAAAAAATTTTATTTACCATAATTAATAATTATATATTTAAATATATTATTATTTAATTTAAAAATAGTTTTATGTAAAAAATTGTTTTAATTTATTTAAAATCTTAATTATAAATTAAAATTAAAAAAATAAAAAAATTGGACCTTTTGTTAGTTCTTAACTTGGGATTCCAACCATGAAGAATAAAAATTAGGCGAAACCAAAAATTAAAAAAAAAAAAAGGAGTGAGCAAGAACCCAGAGTAATGCATAAAATATAATTTCATATAAAAAGCTTGATCCGTTAATCTTAGACTCGGCCATGAGCTCACTTTTAATGGAATAAACAAGTGGTGCTTGTTACGTGACATTATCAGATTTTACATAAAAAAGGAGAAAGCATCATTGTACGGCTTAGACACTATATTTTTCAATTCTTCCACATTATGTAGTCATATATTATTACTTCCTATTGTTTTTCTTGTCATCTATCCCTATTCTTGTTCATATGATCAATCCTTCAAAAATAGAAAAAGTTTATGAATCATGATCTTTATATTTGACTATTCTACTCTCACCATCTTTCTTTTGCCAATTTTGTGTATAATTATATGTATCATAAATATCAAAAGACATATATATCTCATAAACTAAAGTTACACAAACTAGCTTTGGAGATATTTGACCAGAGCAATGACTAATGGTGTGTATGTTTTGTCCTTATAATAGGGGTTATCTCTTATTTATACTACTAATGAGGAACCTATTTAGTATGAACCTAGGCCCTAGTTGTGGGTTTTTTGTGATTGGGTGTAAAGCATGAAGAGGTTTAAATCAAGACAAGCCATGCGGCAATGAGGTCAAGGCCAGTCATCCATGTTTGATTGTCTATAGCCAATCATAAGGCCGTTTGCTTTCACCAGGTGGATTAGTTTGACATATACTACTTGCGGTAAACTCTTTAAGCGAGTCCTACCACTACAAAATTTTTGTGTTTTATCCGCATTTGTTTACCAGTGTTTGTGGTAAACGTTAGCACAAAAATTATTTTTTAAATTTTCAGCATTAAGTAGACAGTGTTTTATATAAATGCTGGGTAAAATTAAAATTTACTAACGTTTATTTAAGAAATGCTGATAATTAAATACTTTTACCAGCGTTTGATAAGTAAGTATTGTTAATTATACACTTTTACCTACGTTTTGTGGTAAAAAACTGGCAATTCTTTTATCACTCAGCTCCTTTTCTTTTTCTTGAGGATTCTCGAACTTCCTCCCTTGGGCTTCTTTTTTTTATTTCTTGGGTTCTCCCTCGCTCACACGCTTCAGAAGAATCATAAAATTGGTTTCCAGAAATTTAATGCTATAATTTTTTCTTTTGTCACTGTTTTTTTATTTTTTTGTGGTCTGTTCCTACGGAAATGAAAGCCCGTAGTTGAACCATAGAGTGGATACTTAGGGTTTAGGGGTTTTGTTGTATTGCGGCAGTGCATGATTTTCGGCTAGAGAATCTGAACTCCAAGGGAACTTTGAGTTAAAATGGAGGGCAAAGTTCTAGTAGTGGTGGAGTTGATTCGAGGACGAAGAAGAAGAATGCGAGTATAATTTTTTTTTTCATTTTGTAGTTAAATAAATTGATGGGTCTTCGTTGTTTTCTGGTTTTATTAATTGATTTGCGTGTCAAATCTGAATTTGACTTCTGATTTTTGAGCTTTCAAAAGTTTTCAACTCTG
>JANHAO010024260.1:0-11667 GCA_026873985.1 Saraca asoca
GGAATTCATTAGAAAGAATGACACAGAAAGCAAAACCCAAGATTTGGAAGGGCTGAGGAAGTTGGATACTTGTACAAGTCTTTGTCATCCCATATATTCTGCTTCCTGGAAAACTGACTCTGACAACGTTGTACCACAAATCCCATATATGAACTAGCTGATGCATGCAAATTTTGTTCCTACCGTCAAAACCAAGATCACTAATTAATCTGATCTGATTAATTAACTGAGGTCATTAATTTTCATAAAAGATACAAAACATATAACAACTGAAAATAGATAAAAATTGGATGACAGCTTTGGTGCTTCAATGCAACTCAGGTCGATAAAAATTCAAAAGATAGATGCGAGATTAACTAATCTAAAATCCTTTTATTATCTTTCACGTTATATGTTGCAAACAGGTAGTGCAAAAACTGGCAAAGTCAAGCACAGTACACCACAAAGCTCTCTTCGAAGTTATCAGAATCAATGGAGCAGCATTGTTAGAAAGGAATAAGCAACATTTTCAGCCAGAGTATATATGGTATCAGTAATGAACAGAGTGTTAAGAAAAGATCATACATTTTGGAGTTGCACTGCTGTTTTGCCCTTCTACTCTTCAAGGAAATCATCTGTCCTTTGTAACAAGTCAGAAAGGAATCACGAGGGGTATGCCTTCTGAAGAAAGACATAAAAAAGAAAAAGGAACATATGAATAAATATATTTGAAATAACAAGTTTATGTTTGAAAGTATAATCATTCTTTTTACCTAAGAAATTAAACATAATCATTCTTATATAAAATCATATCTGAAAGTCTTCATTAAGATGACATTGTATATGGAAGCAAGTCACTCATATTTCGACCCCTAGCCATAGGTTTAGGAGATTATATAACTTAAAGAGTTATAAAAAAAAGTGGACTTACAATTGAACACTTAACCTTAGCCATTACTTGAATGATAATAATTTAGGCAATGTATATCTAAAATTGATGACTAGTTAAGAACCTAAGAATTATGAATCAGTCCCCAGTGGCAGAGGAATTTCTATGTTGGGTAAGAGTCTGATGAAAAGCTGAAGCATTAATATACAATTTCAACCCCATATAACCATGTAGAAAGCAGAGGAACGCTTACCTTCTTTTCCTTTTTGAAATGTTAATGTTTGTCCTGCCTGAATCAATTCTAATTTTTTTTTTATGACATGTCTGAAAGCCAAGCAGACAGTAATCCTTAAGCCTGCCACCACACAAATACACATTATAAAAAAACCAGTTTCAACAACTTTGTAATTGGCTTCCAATCAAACTGCTTCATGATGCATGCTATAGTTTTTTGAAAAAATTATAATAATGGTAGATTTTCATGATTGGCGCCACATGAATAGTCTTATTTGCAATAGATAAAGCATGAAGATTTATGGAGATGATAGAATTTGTGTCAAAATAGATATTGTTAAGTTTGACCTAAATTCAAATTATTATCAATTATTGTTAGTTTTCTATTATGAATTATCTTCCTATTTAAGTTAAGATTTTGTGTTAAAGTAGAATGGCGAATGCTCGCTAATCAAATTTTTGGGCTATAAATATTTGTATTAGTTAAGGTTTAAAGTATGAGAGAGATTTAATTTAAGTGCCTATAGGGTTGTAGGAATTCTTATGGAGGTTTAAGAGAGATGTAAGGATAATGGTTAGGAAGTTATGGGATTATCATTGAGAATTTTCACACACATTATCCTATAATATTAATGATATAAATCGCTTCTCATATGTAGTTTTTACCTAGAATTTACGGGTTTTTTATATTAAATTATTTGTGTATTATCATGCTATTATAATTATTTTAATCACTTGATACTAATTTGTTTGGAATGGGATGGTTTTCCCATCATGAATGTTTGGGAAATTACAGCCACCCCATTTGATAATATATTATAGATAGGGTACAACTTTCAAGAAATTTCTAGAAGCCAAAGTATGTTAGAAAATATCTATCAGAAAGGAATTAATTATTTCATGAAAAGATTTTGTGATATATTCTGATAAATTAAAATTCTTATATTTTTAGAGTTAGATTCAAAAGTAAAAAAAAATATTTATTTTTTAAACACCTGTATATCTCATTCTACTAATTTTTAAGTTTCTTCTTTAATGGAATAAGAAATTTTATTTTTTTATTCATTTACCAAATTTTCATTCAATAGAAGTCATGTTCCGTTCAGCTAGTACAAATATTTTTATTGAAAAATGCTTTCATTCACATTCTATTTTTTACAAACTTTTATTTTTTATACATTTGTCAATTTATATAAAATATTATAATTTACATTAGCGCATGTAACAAATATATAAAGTTTACAACTTTATTAATTAAAATTGTAACACAAAATTTTTTTTGAAATGTACAGTTTCATATAAAAAATTGTAACTTTTTTATGAAAACTTAGATAGTATTTTTAAATTTTTAATAAAATTTACAAATCTGACAGCATATTCTTTTTTTTTTCCTCTCCCGTATAAATCCGCACAAGTTTTTATAATTTTCAATGAAACAACATTTTAAATAATTTGTAAAAGTCTAGATATAATAATTTTGAAGGGAAGGCTCTTTGTGGCTTAGAGATTAAGCGTATAAGAAATTCCTTTATGATTCGGGAAAGGGAAAAAAAAAGGAAAAAAGCAGTCTACTTTTCCTTTTTAACTCTGTCAAAAATGTTTGTTCTACGGAAGAATTCCAAACATGAGATTTGTGTTAGGCTAAATTACAATTTTGATTATCTTAGAATAAAAAATTGAAATATAATATTATATTTTCATCCATTTAATATACAAGATAAATCAAATCAAATTCAAACTTTGAATTGATAATTTCTATTAAATGGGATATAAAAAATTTTAATTATGCCACAAAATTTTAACAAATTTTCAAAGACTGGAAGAATCTAAAATCTACCTGCAACCCATATCCCACTCCACTCTCAAAGCAGGTGGAACTCTCTGTTGGAATAAAACGAAAGAACAGGTAAGGAGCATTTTGCAATGTATAGATTGCAAGTATTGGATTAAAATGCTGATTTTAATTAATTTTTAGGGAAATTTTAATTCAGATACAATCCTCAAATAAATTAAATAGCACTAATCTTCAGAGAATTCAAGAAGAGAGATGGGAAAGAGAAATATGCCATACCAGTTGACGCCTTCTTCAGTGTCAATTGAGAAATTTTTGAACAACTGAAAAATTACAAAGCCCCTTTGAGAATAAATGTATGATTGAACGCAACTGAAATTTCGGAAGGGTTAAAAATGTAAAATGGGGAAATGTTGAGGGAAATAACAAAATCCCCCTTGTGGAGAGTGAAGACAACTTGCAGGAAATTTCCGGGTTGCGTGAACATATTATTGGTTGGATGCTCTCCCACTAATCACTTGAAATCACTGATTAATTTAGTTATATAATAAAAATCTCTCAATTAAAAATTGATTAAATAATTATTTATCTATAAGAATAAATTTATTATTTATATTTATAATTATAAAATATTAAAAATATTTTATTTATTTAATATTATACATGAGAAATATGAGAAAAATAATATTTATTATCTTAGAGAAAATATTATTTTTCTTTATTATTATAACATTATACATTATTTTATTCATCACAAAATATATAGATTACATTAATATCCTTTATTTATATAAAAATAAATAATTTTTTTTCTAAAACAAAGCATTCCGAATAAATAACAATTGACAACTTCATCCTTTGTGAGTACAACTGATTTTTAACACGATTTACTAGAGAATGCATTCAATTACTTGAAATATGTCCGGAAAGGACTGAACTAGTTCTTCACAGAGAAAGGGAAAATGATTCATTTTTACTCAAAGATAAAAAGTGTGTTAGAAATTTATAATTTAAGATATTTGGCTAATGACAAAAAACATGGTTTGGACATATTTTTTGTGATGATATATCTGTATATTCTAATTTTAATCTCTATTTAATTTATAAATATTATAATTAAATTTTACTTGATTGAATATAAATTTAGAAAATTTCATAGATTCAATCTAGTCATGCCGAAAGGTCACGTACTTGACCCTCTAACAGTGATTCGTATAATTATGTTTAAATTTACAATAAAAAAAAAAACAAAAAACAAAAAGCCGTCCACTTTTCCTTTTCCTTTTCCTTTTGCAATTACGAATTTGACAAAAAGTTTGTTATAGTTTACAAAAATTCGTGGGATTTGTTTACTGCTAAATTACGATTTTGACACTCTTGTGTAATTTGATTGTATTTAGTGCTCAAAATACAATATTTTATTTTAATTCATTCAATAATCAATAAAAAAACTTGGAAACAAATTAAATTTAGATCAATAACTTTTAGTAAATGGATACTAAAATTTCTAATCAGCACAGATAAATTTAAGAGGTTTCTAAATTGATTATCATTAAAAGAAAAATTGGTAAGATTTATATTTTCATATTACAAAACTTACATGACCTACTTAACATGTAAAAGTATTTTTTATTTTGTTATTAATTTTGTGTGATCTGTTATTTTTTTTTTCACTGATTGTTAACTACTGATTTTATTGTAGTTTTATATTCTATTAGAATTTATAATTTTTAATTTGACAGAAATTGTTAATATAAATCTAATTTGATATAATTATATATTAAAAAATTAAAATAAAATATATTTATAAAAAATTAAATATAATTAATTTAAATATTAAAATCATCATAATTATATTTGAGTGTCATAATTTGAGGAAAGTTAGGTTTCCATCAAGGGACCACATTAATTCCCCAAAAAGTGTATCACAGAGTTCCGTGACAATTCTCAATAGGTATGTGGAAAATTTAGAGGTATACGTGCAACAAATTTTGTAGTTAGTCTTCTCAGTGGTTACGTGCTGTAAATCGTCCAGTTGTGAGAAATACATAATATTTAAATTCAAAGATCAATATAATCATGTTACAATATATTAAATCTGTGCATATAAATTTAATTAATAGTAAAGAAATCATACTTAACATAATATGAGAATTCATAATAGTTCAAAGCACTCCGTATCAGGTGATATTTTGTTTGAAATCTCTTTATCAAATTCACTTCTTATAATCCTAGTAAAAGAAAGGGAGAAGATAAATTATATTTGACGCTTCGATGAGATTACTACAACTCTACTAGGATATAAGTAGAGACATGCCTTGTTGTAACCCTATTGAACCAATTGAGATGGCCTAGGTGTCATTATAGGTCTAATAAAATTACATAGTTAATTGATTCATAATAATTATATATCATAACATTCATTTAATCCAATATATATTATTCATTAAATTATGGTAGTCCATATAGGAAAAATTTCAACAATCTTCTACTTGAATAATATAGTTTAATAAACAACAACTTGGATTACAATAACTGGCGACAACGATGAATGTCAACAACAATAACAATGACACTATTATAATCATAGGTCAAGTATAAGCATCCAATAATACAGATTATCATATCAGATAGGGAAACTAATGTCACACATATCTCGAATATTTATATTCTAATGACTGAAACATAATATAAAATGTGTGAAAAAATATATATATCAAAATGTGATCTTATATATATCTTTACAAAATGGTCCATGGATCCACTCAAGATGCCATATAAAAATTAATATTCTCAACATAATAGTGAGATAGGGTCTAAATGTCTCCAATAACATGCTATAATCAGATAATGTGCACAAATAATAATATATGACAAACATGAATATTTCATTATGAATATTTCAATAATCATGTCTTAAGATAAATAACATATCCAATGTAATTATATCAATTACACTACTCCCATTAACCCAAAACACCAAAAGACTTAGGTAATATCATATTCTTAATATAATCATAATATATTTGCACTGCTAAGCCTTTGATTAGTAGACCCACGAGCAAATAATCTGTGGAAAATACTTAATGCAAGTTTGATGCTCGTGTATCTTCTCTTTCACAAATTCATACATTATATCAAAATATTTTGTGTGGGCATTGTTTTTATTACTTTGAGAGGAACATACAACAACAACATTGTAACAATATATGGTTAAGGGCCTCAAAATATTCTTGACAATGTTAAAATCATATATGAATTTCCTTAATCATATAGCTTCACAAGTTGCTTCATAACACATGACATTCTCTACTTCTATAGTGAAGGTTGCTATAATTAACTACTTAACACTTTTCGATGAAATAACTCCTCCTACCATCATAAAAATGTAACCAAATTTTGACTTCTCATTATTTGGACAACCAACAAAATTAGAGTCTGAGTAGCCTGTCACAATAAGATCATTAGATCTTTTGTTAGTCAGCATGTAGTTCTTTGTACTTTATAGGTATCTTATAACTTTCTTTGTAGCAATTCAATGTATCTGAAAAGATTACTCAGGTATCTCCCTAGTACATCAACCATAAATGCTATATTAGGATGTCTACATACCTAAGCATATATTAGGCTACTTACAACGAAAGCATACGGGGACTATCTTCATTTTGGATTTCTTATCATCATTTAGAGGACTTAGGCTTTTGAAATAAACTCACCCTTTTGAAAGGGTGTAGAACAATAAGAGCATGAATCCATATTGAACCTTTTAAGCACTTTTTTCAATATATAATCTCTGAAACAAGCCAAGAATACCTCGGTATTTATCACGGTGAATCTGTATGCCTAATACAAATGAGGCATCATTGAGGTCTTTTATCTCAAAATGTTGTAATAATGTTTGCTTTGTCTCATTTAACATGTTCATGTCATTACTTGCAAGGAAAATATCATTGACATACAACACAAGGATCATATAACTGCCCACACTAATCAAATAGTAGATACATTAAACTGTTGTATTCTCCTTGAAATCAAGAGAAGTCATTATCTTATCAAATTTTGAGACACCACTGTCTAGACGCTTGTTTTAAGCTATATATGGACTTCTTCAACTTGCACACTAAGTGCTCTTTTCCCTTCTCTTGAAAATCATCTAGTTATTTGATATAAAGACTTTCTGACATATCACCATGCAGTGAAGCTTTAAAACCAAATGAGCCACCAGGGTCATAATAACTTGAAATGAGCCTTTTGTCAAAACTGATGAAAAAGTTTTTTTTTTTATAGTATATACCTTTCCTTTGAGTATAGCTCTTTGCTACTAATCTAGCTTTATACCTCTTAACTTCACCTTGAGCATTCCTCTTGGTCTTAAAGACCCAATTGCATCCAACTGGTTTGTAACTAGTAGGCAATTCCATCAAATCCCATACATCATTCTTGTACATTGAAGCCAATTCATCTTTCATAACATTCATCTAGTCAGAAGAGTTCACACCAAGGATTGCCTTTGAAAAGTTCATGGGATTTGAATCATCATTGATTTCAAAATCATGTTCTTGCAGATAAATCATGTAATCACTTGAAATTGCCTATCGACATAGCCTTTAAGATCTCCTTAAAGAAATCTCTTTAGTTACAACATTTGGTTCTCCTTACTTTATCATTGATTGCTCTGGATCATTTTGTAGAACTATTTGAAATGTTCCAATTAATGGGGTCACTAGTAGGACAATGCTCTACTTCATAATCATTAGTGGGATGACCTTTTGTTCTTCTTTAAAAGAAGCAACATGTGGTGCTTCACTCCTACTCTTCAACTCATCCTTAAAATAAATGGCATGATTTGATTCAATGAGCCTTGTAAAATGAGTTGGACAATAAAAACTTGCTACCTCTAGATCCACTATAGTAGCCAATGAAGTATCCACTTATAGTCTTTGAATCAAATTTCTTAGTAAGTAGACTATATGATCTTACCTCAACTTTGCAACTCCATGCATGGCAATATCTCAAACTAGGCCTTTTCCCATACATTAGCTCATATGAAGTTTTAGGCACAGATATGCTTGGCACTTGATTCAAGACATAAGTAGCCGTTCTCAAAGTATCTCCGTATAAAAATTCAGGCAAGGAAGAATGGGCTAACATATACCTTACCATATCCATGAGCATATAATTTCTTTGTGTGCAATACCATTTTGTTCTAGAGTATCGAACATGGTGTAACTAGCTTGTATTCCATACTGCTATAGATATTTAGCAAAAGGACCAAGGTTTCTACCTGTCTCATCATATCTATCATAATATTTACCACCTCTATCTAAATTAACACACTTAATTTGTTTTCCTGTCTTGAGTTTAATTGCAGCCTTAAACTTCCTGAATGCATTTAATGACTCAGACTTCTTTCTGAGAAATTCTACCCATTCGAATCTCGAATGTTCATCAATAAAGATGATAAAATATCTATATACACCTATGACACTAGGTGACATGGGTCCACTAACATCAATGTGGATCATTTCCAGAACTTCTTGTTTTCTATTTTTTTTTCCATTTTCTAGCTCTAGTAGGGGGTTTTCTCTTAATGTAATTAATACAAGCACTAAAATATGAGAAATCTATATCATACAGAACTCCATACTTTATTAATCCTTCCATCTTCTCTTGAGATATATGGCTCAAACGCCTATGTCAAAGCATTAAGGATTTCTTATTTATTCTATCCCTTTTCTTTCCAAAAATTGTATTTATGGAATTTGTAAAATCGAGGTCCAACTTTAGTTTATATAAACCATTGCAAAAAGACTCAGTACCAACAAGACCAAAATCATACAATAAACTAAAATTCTTATTTTCTAAAATGATAAGAATATCCCTTTTGGTCTAATGTAACAACTGAAATCAAATTCTTTCTCATAGAAAGTACGTAAACAATATCTTTTAGTTCTAAAACATGACCAGTAGATAAAAATAAAGAAACTACTCCTATGTGCTCCACTTGTACACTATCTCCATTCCTCAATCTAACCACCAGTTCTCCATCACTTGGTTTCCTCAGACTTCTCGGTGCTTGTAAAGAATTTGTTACATGAATAGTTACACTAGTATCTAACCACCAAGTATTTGATGGAACATCAATGCTATTGGATTAAAAACATACTAGAGCTAGAAGATTATCTTTCTTTTTCTTCTTATGCCATTTCTTGAATTTGAGGCAGTCAACCCTTTTGTGCCTAAACTTCTTGCATAACTTACACGATCCCTTAAATGGAGACTTCTTGGGTTTGTGATGTTGCTCCTACATGTTGTTCTTCTTCCTTTGCATAATTAGACTTTGACTTGTTGTCTTTCTGAAGCGGTTTATCACCTTGTCCAAAACTTAAACCTTGAGAAAGATGGTTCATAGCTTGAATCTTCCCTTTCTTCATATCTTCCTTAGCTTGATTAACAATCGATATTATCTCATTGATAGTCCATTCACCCTTTTGGGTATTGTAAGAGATCTTTAGAACATCAAACTAAGATGAGAGACATTCTGAAGCATGTTAGATTAGAAAACTATTTCCCTGGTCAACACTTATTCCTTTTAGAAGGTTGTGATAATGCACCAGCTTCATAATGTGCTCTCAAACTCTACTAACTCTATCATAAGTAGTCTTCTCAAGCAAAGAAAGGTATTGACCATTTTTCGCCTTCTCAAACTTGACATATTTTTCAGCAATAAAGTCCATGAAAGTCTTAGCACTATGTGAGTCTGCAACACTCTGTCTGATGGTTTTATCTATAGTGTATTTCATCACCATCAGACAAACATTTGAGTGAATCTATCTTTCATGTTGGGCCTTTGCACAATAATAAACTCATCATTAATCATAGGCTCTTCCTCTCTTAAAGCCAAATCCAAATTGTTGATCGCCAAACACAATTCACAAATTCAGTCCAGTCCTTATAGTTGATCCCATTCAAAGTTTTCATGAATCCAATTTTCAATTCATATATAATTCATCAAAACACACAGATCACAATAGTTCACTAATCATGTCCACGTTCAATCAACTAACTAGCTCATCACACAAATAATCATTTCCTCATTCAAGAGGCCATTCCAAATTTTAATGAAAGTTCACTATCCAACTAATCCTATTCCCCACTCACATGCATTTCCAAGGTCTCATATTAACACCATTCACCTTAATCCCATTATTAGAATCTCCATAGACATTATCCCATGATTTCATTCACTTTAACCTAATATTTTAGTGGGCCCCCTTTAAATTACTTGAAGACATAAGAGATTTAGAATTTCTTATGTCTATGGACCAATCGAACTACAAAATGGAGGTATTCTATGGAAAGTTTCTGGTACAACAACAGCATAAATCTCAGATCTTTAGTAATGCATTGGCGATGTGAATAATCTGCTTCACCCAAAAAATAAATCAGGTTCTTCTACTAGGATCTGCATCAGAATATTTTCAGGAAGCTAGATCCAACAGAAGTCTCATGGATATTGCCCCTATGAAGTTATCATATAATAATAGAAAAGATAATAAAGCTATATAGGAGAGAATGGATAGGCATATGTCATACTTCTAAACGGCTGGAAACCTTCAATCGTACTGCATTGGAAGTCTTGTCTACAATGGCCTTAGATCAAGCACTTATTCTAAATACTAATAAACTAAGCTCATTTACCTTCCAAGAAAAACCACACACAATGAGTTGTATGTGGTTAAAGCTTCTTCAAAGCAGAAAAGTAGTGCAAAGATAGAGCATGCCAATCAAGCTGCAGATATTCTAGAGTTTACACAGAAATATCCGAAGTCAATAATGTACGAAAGGGCCAAAAGAATAAAGCAAGCCAATGTTCAGAAAGATCCAAGAAAAAACTAATGCTTTAGAGACTATTTAAACGCATTCAGGACTAGATCTAATACCCATCCAATAGGGGAGATTTAACGCGCTCAGAAGGCCAGACAGATCCAGTAGATAAGGATAAAAGGAATATGAAGCACTTCCATAATTTAATGAAAAAAGAAGGGTATCTCTATGGAAGCACTATTACGTCTATCCACTTATTACCCTGAAATGACTATTTCTAGTCAATGTTAAACTCTTATACCTTACACATGAGTCCACACTGCACAACATGGAGACACATAGTACCCCACTTTCTAGTTAAGTGACTTGTATTAACCTGTACTTACCAACACATAGGCGTCCTATTTGTGACATCTACCGCTTGGTTCTAATAACCTTAAGTTATCCCATAATACTGGGTTTCATTGCCCAGTCTTGAATTTTGATATAGAATATGCTCCACCCGTACTACCCATTCTATTTTGTGAGACTAATTTATATTCATAATTTCACCACTCAAAGTTTAAAATCTTCTTACTCTCCAAGTGTCAAAGCTGCACTTCACTCACCACTTGAATCAACAATAACCCATAGTTTGCTTAGTTGGAATCTTAAGTCATTAAAGAAAAACCATTTCCAACTTAATTCATTACCAAGCTAATCTCGGCTTACTTATTTCAAAATGAAACCAATCAATACTTTATACATAACCCTTATGGTCATTCATCCACTCCAATTAGTTTACAGCCATAGCAAAATGTTTCACCTTTACATCCAAAGTATGCAAATCCATAGAACAATAAACAGTAAGCTGTTTACTTACTTCTAACACTGCTGTGCAACCTGCCTCTCCATTCATCAGCACCCTCCCTAGCCGTACCTTCCTTTCTTCCATGAAATCCGTGGT